>CM040183.1:69261512-69281512 GCA_022606455.1 Callitettix versicolor | reverse complement strand
AAAAAAGATCAGCTGTTTTGTTTTAATTAGTACAGATCAGCTGATTTCATTGAACAACTGATAGGTTATAATGTTTCAGATTATGTTGTTAAAAACTAGGTTAATTTGTTGTGTTTGTGAACAAATTATCGCAATCAAAATAAAAAAGAAAGAAAAACATGATACATATTTTTATTTTTAGTTCAATAACAGAAATGTATTTCCTTAACGTTTGTACTGTATACTTTATGCCAATTAGACTAATGAGGATATAGGATCAACGTTAACTGAAATAAAAAAAACAATATACTTTTAGACATATGTAAGCTATAGTCACGTAATTATGAAAAATTAACATACACTGTCCAATAAAATGAACTTTTACATACAGAAACCGGTATACAGAGTGTTACAGATAGTAATATAGTAGAACAGGTAACAATTATAGGCCCAGGTTTTGTATTTGAAAAAGTAAACATTTGGAAAACATCGGTTGTTTTATGAAAAGGCAAATCTAATAAAAACAAGCTTAAACGTCTTTTGCTTCCTTTAAACGTCGAGATAAAAAGTTTACGCAGCAATAACGACAACAAATTTCTATTCTCAAACTAGAAACTTGTCTTTTATCGCTAAAACTCAAGAGACTCAAAATGCCAGAGCGAAAGTGTTTCGGAACAGTGAAACCTATTTGGAAATTGGAAATAACCATGAAGAAAATAAAAAGAAATACAAATAGCGTAAATTGAGCCATGAATTTTATTTCAGATTTGATAAACAGATTTGAGTTGTCTACATTTATACAAGTCAAAATTTGAGCAAAGTTAATGAACCGATTTCTGATTAAGTTTTAAAATATTCCGAACTGTTTTTATTTTAACGAGATACAAAGAATTTCAATTTGTCTGTGTATTTAAGGACTAAATTTGAACAAAAATTAAATATACTCCAAGTAGCGTTGTTAAAATATGATTTTTGTTAACAAAAACTAACAAATGCTAAACATAGGTTTTTTTTGCCATAAAGTGATGAATATATGTTTTTATTAAAAAAAATCTTGATATACTGAGAGCTACACTCTGAAATAATCGGTTAAATTTTCAAAATCGATTCGTTTTTTTTTTTGTTTAACGTCCGACTATTGTGCACACTTGGGCTAATGCAGACGATGGGATGATTTATAGCGTATGAAAATGCCAAGCCCTGGCCGGGAATCGAACCCGGGTCCTCGGGGTAAAAGCCAAGTACGCTATTAACTAGGCCACCGAGGCGGCTAAAATCGATTCGTCATGCACGTCGGAATTATAATTTCAAAGTAAACAAAATTCAAGTTTAAAAGTAAATTCTTTTAATATAAAAAATAAACAAATAAGAAGGTCAGCTTTATAGTATTTTTTGGGTTTATTTTTGAACCGAAATAAACTTAAATTCGTCTAAAATTCAAACAGCATAATTCAAATTAAATTAAACATAAAATTTTGACAACTAATTTTGAGGTATAGCCGATTTTCGAATTTCATTTTGTTGGATTATATCCGTTTTCAACTCCAGTCGTACACAACAATATTCTTAAATAACTTTCAGTCCTTCTGTGTGTTTAGTGCAATTTTGAGACAAAATTAATGACTCACGATAAATTCAGTGTGACTTAGAATGCCATGATTTCAGAATTTTAAAAACAAATTTTCAAAAGTCTTTGTTTTCAAGAATGTTTTAATTAAAATAACCAGGTATACAAACGTCAAAAATTTGTTTTTCTCAAATTTGGCAACATTACAAATTGAAAAAAAATACTCAAATGTAACCTTACAGTTTAATAAGTTTGGGTAGCTATTTTTCAAAAAACGTCAGTTCAGAAGTTATCGAGAAAAACCGTAAATTCGGGTAATTCCGAAAAATCGCTCATCATATTTAAAGCCGTTGTGTCAAATTTGAAATAATAGGTATTTACGGTCACGAGTCAATCGAAAAAACAAAATGAACCACGACAAAACGAGTTTGTTTTTCAATTAACTCTCAAACAGTAAATTTATTTTATTACAAAATTACTACACTGACTTAAGGTTTTGAATCTTTAGAAAAAAATTATTTGAAATCTTGTGCTTTTCAGAAAGTAAGGCTCATTTTCCGGTTTTTACGAAACGTTTTCCTGTATTTTGTGTCCCGGTTTGTGTAATGTGTTTGCACAATTTATTTACTTGGTGTGTGTGTGTGTGTGTGTGTGTGTGTGTGTGTGTGTGTGTGTGTGTGTGTGTGTGTGTGTGTGTGTGTGTGTGTGTGTGTGCGCGTGCGTGCGTGCGCGCTCGCGATGTTTGTTTTTCACCCATTTTTAAATCAAAACCAATTAAAAATAACAAATTATAGAATTTAATTAGTATCGACTCCAACTTTTTGAATTAAATTTTGCTTGATTATAGTTCCTAATTATTTAAACAAAATGTATGGGTTCTTATTTACCATAAAAAATTAGTTCGAGAGCAATGAACAAAACGCTAAAAATAGGATTGTCTTCAAAATTTGAATAACAAAACAGTTAATTATATTCTGCTATAAGTTAGGCCTATAGAGAATCGTGAACATTGTAACTGAAATTAGTGATTCTGAACTTAATTAAAAAAAAAAAAAAACAGAATAAACGACGGACCGCTGTTTGGTTTGATTTGTTGTTTTCGATTTACTTGGAAAAATAAACTTCACTTTTATTTCAAAATTTGTTAAGTGGTATAGAATTTTCACAACCGAAATTTGATTAATTGATTACAATCAGATTATCCGTTCTTGTTTAATATCCGAGTTACAGTCTCGCCGGAAGCAGCATTACTAACTAAACGTGTGCGCGCACTATGTGCTCCTGTTACACCAAGTAATAAATTGCACACTTCTTTATAAGAAGTTGGAATTAACATTTATAGTTCCCTAATCTGAGCTGACAACGAAGTGTGCACGAGATTAATGTAGAAACGCTGCCGTCCTAATGTGAAGGCGTGTAAAACATCAGACAACGACCCCATTTTATTGCTGCGGTAACACTTAAGGCACTTTGGCAATCTGTTCACTCCAACACAAGAACAGCTTTGCTTTGCTGCAGAAATTATTTCAAAGTACAGCACAAGCTTGCTTCTGATGTTACTACGCCGTGTTACAAGAATACAATGTGTATGCTTGTAGTCCTAATACTTCAGCATAATCTTTTAATATATAAAAGAAGAAGTCCTGACTGACTGACTGACTGATTCATAATCAAAGCAGAGCCAAAACTATTTTAGCTAGCTACTTGAAATTTTCAGGGTACATTTGTGTTACCATATAGGCGTGCACTAAAAAAGGATTTTGCAAAAATTTGATTTTAACAATTAAACTACTTACCCAGTCCAAATCTAATAATCAACGTATAGCCAATACTATTATAGCTAGAGACTTTAATTTTTCATACCTTCTTACATCAATGTTGAGGTGCATTAAGAAAGGGTTTTCCAAAAATTTGATTTTAACGCCATTATTAAACTACTTACCCAGTCTAACTTTAATAATCAACGTAAAATAGCTAGAGATTTAAAATTTTCAGGGTTACCACCACATTTAGGGGTACATTGAAAAACGATTTTTCAGTATTCAACCCCTAAAGAGGTAAAAATGAGGTATAACAATTTTTATTGGAAAAATATTTTTTTTTGTCTAACCTTCTTAAAACATAACATAGTCACTCTTAAATATAAGTAATGAAATATATTTTTCACCATTTCCCAAAACTCATCCCCTGAAGGGATTGAAAGGGGGTAGAAAATGTACAAAAGGGGTATGCAATTTTGCATTGGAAAAATATTTGTTTTGGATCGTATATTGTAGAAATATGCTATGAAACACAAATAATGAAACACATATTTCAACATTTTTCTGAATTCATTCCCTAAAAGAATGAAAATGTAAAAAAGAGGTATAGTTGGAGAAAATAGAGTGTTTTCATTGGAGAAAAATATTTTTATCTGCTTTTCTTAAAAGTAAACAGAATATTCTAAAACACAAATTATGATACACGAAATTCAGCAGTCCCCTCCGAATTCATCCCCTAAAAGGATAAAAATACAAAAGACGTATAAATATTTGTATTGGAGAAAATATTTGTTATCAGATTTTCTTAAATTCTGATGGAATTTAACGATTTTTCTTATGGAATTCTCAAACGTTTGAAGACAATAAAACAGCATATTCAGGTTATAATATTTTTTCATTTTCACTGTAAAATAATCATTAGTTTAGATGATCACGCTTTTATTAATATATTTTTTTATGTTTCCAAATTATTACATTACTGAAACAGTTTAAGTTTCGTGGGCGAAGCCGCGACGAGTAATGCTAGTGTCTATTAAATTAATACATGGAGTTCGCTTTAACAGACGTAACAAATATTAAGAGGAAAATAATAACCGCACTTGAAAATATAACTCACTAAGGACTCTGCCCATGCGGCCAATCTCCTGTTCCCGACCTCCAACAACTTATGCGTACAATTATCAAAATTGTAAATCACGATTGATTAAAAGAATTACATAAATGTTTTAACATCTACATTTTTTAAAAAAATCGATGAAACCTAATGCTTTTATCCAACCTGTTTGCTTAGTTTTTTTTAAAATAAGTATTTATGCCCAGTTTTTTCATCAGGCTATTTTTCCCCATAAGGCTTCCAAGTTCCCACGTTAATATTATTGAAAATATTTTATTTGTACAGATGATTACCGTAGAGTAGGACCTATATTTTATTTACCTCAGAATGCAACGCATACTGCTGTTTTATTCCCGGTGTTTTGAAAATTGATTTTTGTATGGCATTAGATAGGCACAAAGAACTTGTATGACAGTTTTTATTTAAGAAAACGTAATTTTATTAACTAGTTTGTATTTTTAGTACTTAAACACTTTCATGATACACTATACTTTTGTTTTACAGTATGTTTTTTTATTAATTTTTTTCATTTATCGTAAATTCCTGTTTCACTTGAACTAAAACATTTGAAAACAAATAACAAGGTTCAAATGTAATCTACATTTTGAGTAGAATGCAAACATTTATGTATTATTTGTGGAATTCAGTTATAAAAACTACGTTTTATTTGCATAAAAACTATTTTTTTTTCAAACAAAGGAATATTTTTCAGTTCTTATTTTACGCAATACAACTACTGAGTCACCATGCGAAGTTTCATTGCAATTTGTTAAGCCGTTTCACAATAAAAAGCTGATGATCTAAAAGAGTAACAGACAAATAAACCGGGCATTTTTGCACTATTTAGGCTATTTACTTGCTTGTCTGTCCTATTGTGTGCACTCGTTTGCGGACACATCTGGAGACGCATTGATAATGATTTCGATAAAACTACATTTATCCTTTACAAATTTTTTAAAAAAAAGTGTTGTTTTAAAAATGTGTTTAGTAAAAAAAGAAGAATAAAGTCATTTTTCAAAGTATTGTTTGTATGTAGTCTTAAACGAAACGTTTTTTCAAAACAATTCCGGTTCGGAGGCTATATTAAAAAAAAATCGACTTAATTTCTCAGAATCGAGTATAGGCTATAAAATTTTAATGAAAGAACTTTACTGTTTTTGGTGTAAAAGTAAAATGAACCTTGAACACTGTCGGGTTTATTTTGTTTTCTTATTAATACCAAACTGTGTAGTTTTTTTAATTGAAGTTTGGTAACACTGATTTTTGTTAAAAGAACTTACAGAATAACACCAGCTTTTTCCTCTACGCTTACTTGTTAAGTTAATTTGACGCAAATGAAAGACAAGTTACTTTTGTGAGCTGTGACTATTTTTCCTCGTACGTATCGCACTAAGAAAGTTTAAAACTTGAAATAACTTTACGTAATGGATCATTACTCTTTGCAGTAACAAGATTCAAGTAAATGACGACAGTTGGAAGGAATTCGTTGCCTTCTTGAAACATTAAATTAGAGTCAGTGCCCGTAACGGAGGCTCAACCGTAAAGAATTCAGGGAACCGTAAAGCAGTCACGGCAGCTTGCGATGTTGGCAACGATTTATATACTTTACGTCACTGAAATGAGCAGCGAGCAGCATACGAGGAGGCTAAGCACAACACCTTCACACATCTGCCTCGCTGTCGTTATTGAAGCGAATTTCCAAAAGTATTCTTTTTCATCTTTCACCATTATAATCAGGATTAAAATCTACATATATTGGAATTTCAAACTATCAGATTACACTGGAAATAAGAAAACGAACCCTGACCGCCGTTAAATTAGATTTCTTAATTTCAACGGATTTTGAAAATTCAAAATGCAAATTTATGCAGTTTTTAACTCTGATTACTCAGAGTAAAATGAAAATGGAATTTAAAAAAATTAAGACCTGCCGCCATTTTGAAACTTTTGAACTAATTTATCTGGTTAACGAACATGTTCAAGCTATTGGCATAATTGATTTTTGTGCTAAGTTTGAATCAAATTGGACCAAAACTGTGATCGTGAACGTGGACACACACACACACACACATATATATATATATATATATATATATATATATATTTTAATGATATCTTAAAAAGTAATCTAGAAGTCAGCATGGGTGTTCATTTCACGGTTCCTGGTCTCGGTTTTATCATGATGACCGTTGCAATAGCTCTTTTTTCCAATGGTAATTTCCTAGTAATCACGGCACACTCTAGAACTCTAGTGCTAACACAGTCGTGCAAGATATTACCTATATACACTCTATTAGTGGTGAGATTGTGATATTTCAAATGTGTAGCTGATTTTCGACAACCGCTGTTCCTTTTTTGATCTAATTTTTACGAATTTGTATAACCTAATTATAAGTTTAGCCTTCCAAAAAAATATATAAATGCTTGGTGTTAGGTTACGCTTTTCTACTTTGGATATAGTTGTTCATGCGAACAATATTTGTGATTAAATTCAATATATAAATTTAACAAATATAAATAAACTTTCTTCGATTATCATAATGTACATATAGAGATGTATGTTAGGATTTGGGATTTCCCAGAACATTAATTACGTAATAAGAAGCCAAGTAATGCGGTTATGTTGAAAGGATTATATTAGCGGGACCCAGTAAATCATTATGTTTAGGGAGTAGAACTTGTTCACCCCATGTGACGTTTAATTTTGTTATTTTCGTCTGTTTGACAAATGAAACCACAATTTATGTAAGTTTGCGATTTATGTATGTCTTAAAATCAAGAAGTTTAGATTAGAAATTATAAAAGTAATTTTTAAAAAATGGGACAAAACACTTTAAAATGGGATTAAAAAACTTTATAAAGATGTTGCAGTTTTAAAGTCTTTATGTTTAGGAAACGTTATTACTTTTTTTATAATAGCTGTTGAACCAGAATTTTTTAGAGTAAAACAATTATACAATAGAGTAAATGTGAGCGAAATGTTATCAAAATTAGCACTGATTTCGAGAAAAATCGATTCTTAAAACTTTTTTGAAAAAAACTTTAGATATGAACGATCGTCTTCACTATATTGAACGTTCGGGAATTCATAATTAAGAATTGGAATTCATAACTGCAATTAGCCTACTTCATAATGGATCATTGAAAGTTCATAAGTTTACTTCCATACGAACAGTAATCGGAAGGATAATTCATGATTAGTCTATATTTAAAAAGAAAGAATTAGGAAAATGAATATTACTACATAATAACGACCAAATGAAAATTAATAATTGTAATTAACCTATCATGATGAATCAAATATATTCAGGTTTCAGCATTCATAAAAGTTGAACGGTTGAGAATATTCCCAGTATATGGTCAAACTATACTGACGTGTCAAACTGTCTAAGACGGACAGCCATCTAAGTAAAAACAACTTTTTTAGATTAAGGGGATCTGAAGAATGCATTTTCACAATCACTATACTTTATTTGTCATTCATATAGTAAGAAAGTAAAGCCTATAGAATCACTATACTTTACTTGTCCTTCATATAGTAAGAAAGTAAAGCCTACAGAATCAGTATACTTTATTTGTCCTTCATATAGTAAGAAAGTAAAGCCTACAGAATCACTATACTTTATTTGTCATTCATATAGTAAGAAAGTAAAGCCTACAGAATCACTATACTTTATTTGTCCTTCATATAGTAAGAAAGTAAAACCTACAGAATCACTATACTTTATTTGTCCTTCATATAGTAAGAAAGTAAAGTCTACAGAATCAGTATACTTTACTTGTCCTTCATATAGTAAGTAAGTAAAGCCTACAGAATCACTATGCTTTACTTGTCCTTCATATAGTAAGAAAGAAAAGCCTTCAGAATCATTATACTTTATTTATCCTTCATATAGTAAGAGAGTATTTTTTTTTTTTTTATTAATTACAACTGAGGCGTGCCCCATCTAATAATTTTTCTTTATCATTGTGTTCACTGTGTGCTGGGGTGTAGTCCGACGGCTGGTCCCAATGTGTTTACGGCCTGGAGAGGTCAATTGGCTTGGTCCTCTTCAGCCTTCTTGTGATGTTGTCACTGCGGCATAGTAGTTGGACAATCTCTGTATTATTATGCTGTTCTAACCTGCAATAATGCTTAACCGAGAGCTTTTTAATGACTTCCTGAACAGATTCAACACCTAGGTCCTTATGTATGTTTTCATTTCTCACATACCAAGGGACGTTGACAATCGTTCTCAATACTTTATTTTGAAAAACTTGAATAATTTTACTATTGCTTTTTTTTGTACATCCCCAGAGTGGTGCACCATAGGTCCATATTGGTCTTAGAACTTGCTTGTATAGCAGTATCTTGTTGTCTATCGAAAGTTCTGAATTTCTTCCAATAAGCCAAAACATTTTATTGAATTTGAGCTGTAGTTCCTCTTTTTTCTTTTTTACATGCACCTTCCATCGGAGCTTTGCATCGAGTGTCATTACTAGATATTTAGCACTGTTTGTATATGTTATACTCCTTTCGTTTAATATTATTGGTAATGGTTCATATTTTCTATTCGTAAAATTAATGTGTACAGTTTTTGCTTCATTAAGCTTTACTCTCCATTTTTGTCCATTGACTTACTGCGTTGGTGGCATTCTGTAATTTCTCTGTGACTTCTAAAATATTTTCCCCAACAGTAAGAGAGTAATGCCTACAGAAATACCTATAAAAAGTCTCGTCTCTGTAAGTATCCACTATACAGGTCTACAACCGAACCAACTGAGCTTCTATTCTTCTTTTTATTTAAAGAAAATTATACCAGCCATCTTCACTCATATAGTACACGCGCATTTAAACTATTGCCTAATTTCCAGTAACTCTTTCATCACTTTTTTTATTTAGTTTATTTTGTAATGATTTGCAAAGGCGAACCCGTTAAAAGTTTAACATTTAGAGTTAAAAAATGTTATTTGTTTTGTTTAACAAAATATTAAAATATATAGGTTAAGTACAGGCCATAGATAAACCAGTGAAACTGTGATTAATGTAAAGAGAAATGAAACACAGAAGGCAGATATCTTAATCTAATCTAATTCATATTATATTTCTGAAAGTTTGTGTGTTTGTTTGTTTGTTTGTTATTCAATCACGCTTTAACCACTGAACCAATTGAGATGAAATTTGGTACGAATATGGTTTAAGTATCAGAGATACATATAGGCCTATTCCCGTTTTACAAAACGTCATTATACTACTTACCCAGCCCAAAATAATTATAAGTTTTTAGTTTTGTGGCATGTGTTAACTGCAGTTATTTACTGGATCTGTGATTTAGGTACCTGAGATGAACATAGATTCAATCCTATTTTAAGAATCTTAATCTGTGTTTTATTTATTGCAAAATTATTGCTTTTAATGTAACATTTTCAATATTTTAGTTGAAATATTTTTCAAAACTGACTTTAATTTGTTACTTTGTGTTGAATTTTCAATATTAAATGTAAAAAAATCCCTACACAGAGTGCCAATTGTAAGGTAGTATATATATATTTGTGTAATTACATTATATGAAAAAATGGTAAATATGCAGTGTAGCATATCCTTATTTTTCGATATTTTTGTTACCAAAATGCTTTATTATGTACCCAAAAGCAAGAATCCAAAATATGAAAGCACGAGAAGTACGATAAAATGGAAAATAAAAGTGACCAACATAACCTCAAAATTGCTACCTGGCGAAAATCAGTAACGTGTTGTAAATCGGTAAAACAATAAAAATACGTCTAACACTGGTTTTGGATGATAATAAACCAATTTTTTAAAAGAATATTGCATAACCAAACTGACACGGTTGTTAGGCCTAACAAGGTGATGCGTGAAAAAACCTTTATATTTTTTTAAAAAATAGCCTACTATATATCCTGACACAGTTGTTGGGCCTATCACGATGATACGTGAAAAAACCTTTATATTTTTTAAAGAAAACTACATATCCTAACTGACAAGGTTGTTAGGCCTAACACGGTGTTGGGTGAAAAAACCTTTATATTTTTTTAAAGAATACTACATATCCTACCTGACACGGTTGTTAGGCCTAACACGGTGATGCCTGAAAAAACCTGTATATTTTTTTAAAGAATACTACATAACCTAACTGACACGGATGTCGGGCCTAACACGGTGATGCGTGAAAAAACCTGTATATTTTTTTGAAGAATACTACATATCCTAACTGACACTGTTGTTGGGCCTATCACGGTGATGTGTAAAAAAAACTTTATTTTTTTAAAGAGTACTCAAAACCTTAACTGACACTGTTCTTAGGCCTAACATTGTGATGCGTGAAAAAAACTTTACATTTTTTTTAAAGAATACTCCATAAGCTAACTAACATGGTTGTTAGGCCTAACATGGTGATGCATTAAAAAAGCCTTTATTTATTTTTTTAAAAAGAGTACTCCATAATCTAACTGACACGGTTGTTGGGCCTAATACGGTGATGCAGGAAAAAACCTTTATTTAAAAAAAAAAACTCTATAACCTAACTGACACGATTGTTGGTCGTAACACGGTTATATATCTTTAATGTATATTATGACTGCGGGCAAAACCGTGACGTGTAACAGTTAATCTTGTTATATTTCTGAAAGTTTGTTTTTGTTTATTTGTTAGTTATTCAATCACACTTTAACTACTGGACCAATTGAAATTAAATTTGGTATGAACACGGTTTAGGTACCTGAGATAAACACAATACTATTCCAGTTTAATTGAATAATAGTGACTTTTTAATAATACTGTATTTTATTAAAATATGACAGGACCCTGTTTTAGAGTATCGAGTAGCAAAAATGTATATTTCTTGGCCGAAAACCATAAATCGTATAATATTGTATATAGAAATATATTAAAATGAAATGACCTATTCTGATTTTGAAAATCGACTATAAATTTTATTGCCTACATTATAATTGCAGGCAAAGCCGCAACGGGTAACAGATAATATGGTTATAATTAAAACAAATAAGTTGGCCTCAGTCGGGTGCAACTCTATAGGGAAAAATGAAACAATATTACAGATTGTATTTGTGAAAAACGTCCACAATCACGAGGAGCGCTAAAGATTGTCAACGGTCTGTAACGTTGAGTTGAAAATCTGTTTGTTCTATATAATCTATGGTAGGCCTATTTAATTGAGTTGAGTTTGAAATAGGCTACAAAGCTAGTGTTAAATGACATAATAAACTCTAAAAGAATTTGTATTGTATTAAAAATCAACAAATATAACATTTGTATATATAAGATTGGAGCCTAACAAGCAATATATGTGTATATGCTTAGAATGGAATTTCAATGCAAGAATATTAATGACTGGTAACTTTAAAGCAACCTCAAGTAGGCTGAGCTACAATAGAAGGAAATATGAGCCATACATTTATAATTCGAGTTTGAGTGAGGGAACTTTTTCAGAGAACTTTACTAAATAAATTTCAAATTAATTGTAAAGGAAATGCACACATTATTTTATTTTATTTATAAATTGTTATTTATATATAATTGTAACTGTGAATATAAACGTGTCTGGGCTTCGAACCAATAACCCAAGATTGATCACAGTGAGTAGAGGCTAAATTAAAAACATACGAAAATGCATTAAAATAATCCATCGTGTTGATGTAAATATTACAGGAAAACTTTCTGAAATACAAATAGCCTATAAGAGCAATTATTGATTATGTTAGTTTTAAATTAAATTGTTATTATAAATTTAAGATATTTTTATTTTTATTTGTTACTAATATTATTATTTTAAATACGAAATCTATAATATTTGATTATAAGTGCAGTACAATATTTATTTTATTTTCGAAGTGACTTCTTATGGGTATGTGTGTATGTTTTGCACGGGGAAAAATTCAGTTTGCTGTCACGGAACGCTCCAACACTCTAAGCATACGCGCACTCTAGTGAACATTGTTATACCAAATATTATTATTACAACACATTATTATTTATTTTTTTGTTTAGTGATTAATAAAATATATTTTTGAGGTGAAAACTTGTATGGTCGCGGTTGACAAAACATGGGTCAAAACATTTGCTTTTGCGTCAAGCTTAAATGCATACCTCACAGCATATATTGTTCTTGTATATATTTAGACTGGAAGTGATTACTTCTAAACAGCTGATTTCGCACAATAGCTACAATAAAATTTCAATTGAGGTTATGTTTATTGTTCTTGTTAATTTTAAAAATGTGTATTTTCTAAATTTGTGTAGTTAAATTATTTAATGTATATACCAATTTTTGAACCTCCCTTTTATAGCCTGAGTACTCAGATTCATAGTCTGTGACAGTTTCAGTTAATTTTTAAGTTGTGTATCTACACACACGCGAAATTTAATAAGAAAATAATTTTCATGAGTTGCCTTTCCTGCATGCATCTAAATTTTTATAAAAATAATTACATAGTGAAAAAGTATACAGTCAGGCATGCCAAAAGAAGTAGTAACTGCCTAAGTTTTTTTGTAATATTGTATTTTATATTTTTGTGTTTTGTTTTCATGGGGTTAAGTGGAAGAGAACCTGATGGTCCTAACTTGGCACATAATAAAAGTCAGTTAATCAATCAATCATTTTAACAACTTTTAAATTAACCCTGTTAGCTTTTCTTTTAAATTTCTAAAACGTAGGACAATCACTTTGTTTTTGTAATACAGTATTATTAAATAAATATTGTTTATTATAATTTAAAAATTGTTTTGTTTCATTTATAATTAATTATCACGTGTTATTGTGTTGTTGTTTTATGATCCCCACAACAAACATCGTTACACGTTACACGCCAAGGCGTACAGTAAGTGAGTTACACCGCTCAGGCTCCATCCTAGAGTAAGTGAATTACCGTACAATACATTGTAATCTGGATTTATTAGCGTCTCGTCTGTATTCAAGCAGCGGCTTGTAATCAACCGAAACTGCGGCGCTTTCCTACGTGCTTTACAAAAATAACAACCACTTAAGCTTACAATACAACAAAATATTTTTATTAACGTTTGTTGTAATAGAATTCATACCGACGATTAAGTGATCTAAAAATGTAATTTATTTTGATTTTTGAACATGTATAAATAAAAATACTTAATTTATTAGCTGTTGAGTATTTTATATATTTTTTTTATTTTTAGTGTTTGTTAGAAAAAAAAATAATTAAACAACAATTCAACAGAAATGGTCGAGCATGCTTTAAAGCACGTAATGAGAGACTTGTACAAGAATGGATCAATTAACTTACGTACCGTCTGCACTGCCGCGAGGCGGACTATACCGCTCATATCGTACCATATGCAATCTGTTTTTTGAAACGTATTTGTCGCCCAAATGTAAAAATGACTTTTAAGCCTTATTTTACGTACTTCTACCCACACAGTTCAAGGTCGAACGATATAAAAAGACCTAAGTTGGTGACTTTCTCAAAGGACGCTTTTGTCAAGGTCCACAAATACAAAACTATGTAAAATATCTTTTTTTTTTTGTTTCCAGGGCAACTAGGGATCTTCAGCAGGTTGAGCTGGTCTGTGTTGGAACTTACTAAGGGCACTAAACTAGTACTCAAGAGGTTTAGGTGCACAATAGGTGCATCGCAGTACCTGGAGTTGTATTATCCCTTCCTCTAGTTTGAATCTAAATCTAATGTAAAATATCGGAAATCCTGAAAATCAATTTTTTCTTATCCGAACTAACTTTATAAAATTTGTCAAGATTTTTCTAACCAAACTTGTCCAAATTAGAGAGGGTGACATGAAAACTGAAACTTTTGAAGAAGTTACTACGGGACTATAAAATCATTTTTGTGCAAACACTATATATTATGTATCAGTAGGCATTTACTTCTAGTTTCAAATTATATACCAGACTGGATAAAAATATTTACTCTTAAGGTTTTTGGACTTTAAACTTTTTTTTGCCTATTTTCAAAATCCGTCGAAATTAAAAATAAAAACTTAACGTAAGTCAGAAATCATTACTGTATATGACGGTGAAACTTTGGTTTTTAAAAAGATGGTTATTTGAAAAAAAATGCTTTTGAAAATTCGTTTCTATCACGTCAACGAGACAGTTGCTTGTCGTGATTATTTGATGTCTCACTATTTTGTAGGGAAAAAGTATTACAATCATACAAAAAAATTAGATACATCAGCTTAGACACCTCTAAAATCTTTTTTTTGCTATGCCGATATTTTTTTAAAGAATGTACTAAAAAATAGATTAATACTTGGGTTTATTCCTCATATTTAATGATTTGCGAGAAAGTTTTGTTCATTTTAGAGCAGTATTTATCTTATTATTACCAAATTTGTAAATATTTTAATTACATAATTTTACTTAGTCACAAATAAAACTTGTACTAAACATCACAGAATAATATTTTAAAGCAGAAGGAAATATTTTTAGTAACAAATACTAAGAGAGATAGTACCATCAGGCACTGAATATATAAAAAAAACACAAATTGGAAACAAATCCGACAGCTGTCAAAGTGCGATTGGATTTATTGATTGAGACTCTACTCTTGCACACTAAATTCATTTTACTCCTGTTTGTAATTGAATGCAATAACTTCATTTGCGACGTGAAACGTAAACAATATTTGTTAAATTGAGGTAAAGTTTTCTTCACTTCCGCTTTCCGTCGTTTCATAAAGTTTCAAAAACAAAATTTATCGCTAACAGCAACACATTTGCTTGGATAGTTAAATCTATATTTTAGAAACATTAATTATTTCATGGAAATTTAACGATATTGTTGTGCCATAGCTGATTCTTATAAAATCAGATTTTAGTTTACTTGTATACAATTTTTGTTAAAAAAATATTGAAAACTAACCTAAAAAAGTCAGTGTTAAGTTTATGCACAGCCACATATTATCGAATTATAAAATATAAATGATTATATGTACACATCCCGATGGCAGCTATAACCTTTATTTAGGTTCAAGAAGCCGCGAACATATTTCCATAAATTACGATGCTACACTATCTAGTAGGCTAAATGAGAATAAGAAGATACATTTCTTATCGTTGTATCTCACGAAGCGAGCGACTGATTACAGGAGGCTGTGGCGTATCCGCTGATTACATGATATACCCAGTGCACGATGCTGAGACACTAATAACTTTTGATTAAAAAATAATTTCATTACTGGAAAAGTAAGCTTAAACTAATTTGATTGTCAGCGGTGGCAGGTTACTAAAGCAATATCAGATTTAATTATGGAACTAAACAATTATCGTTATATTCGTTAATCCTTTTTTACACGATTACACAGCCTTTGCGGTACTCCAACAAGTGACATGGCGATCCGTATTAATATTTTAGAAAATTCAAAACAAGCTGAAAATTGTGGTTCAGAACACAACAAACAATTACACACACATACAACAGCTGCGTAGCTGCTTCGTTTGCTATTACAGTTATGTGTAAAACATAACTCAAAACGTAAAGAAAATAAATTGTTTCACCAATATATTTGAGCATAAAGAAAAAATATGTCCGATTTAAAAATTCTAAAACGGCTACTTTGACGCGTTATGTATATGAACACGATTCAATCAAAATCTGATGAATCGATTGTGATAAATTAGCTCAGTTTCAGGTTTACTTTGATAGCAATAAAATCTAATTTTTATATAGCATCCAAGCATACGATATGTATCATGAGAACACATATGAACAAACTTTTTTTTAACATTTATCATGTTTTAGATTGTGGTGTTGGATTTTTCGCAACGTGAGCCAATGTCATATAGCATATATATTTAGCGCGTTGTGTGCTGTTGTAGTCTACATATTCAAATATAATCGTGACTACTTCTAAACAGCTGATTTCACACAACAGCTGTTGCTTCAATATCATTTCAATTGTGGTTATGTAAAGAATTCCATTTCTAAATAAAATGAACAATATATTTATAAAAAAAAGTTTTAAATAAAAAAAAGATTAAGAAAAAATTAACGATAAAGACTACGACGATTAGAAAATAAATTTAAAAAAATTAAATTAACGGTGAAAATATTACCGTTAATGAAAAAGTTATGACTGAAGAGCAACATCAATTAATTATTATCAAAAACGAAGAATCGAGAAAAACATTATACATGATTTATATTTTCAGTTCGGTAACAGAAATTTGTGTTTTCTCTTCAAATTAAAAAAATCACAATCTACTCTTTAAGTAGAACATATTTATGAACTGTTACATCCTTTTTTCATAAAATCTTATGTTTTTTAGCTTTTTAGGTAACAAGAGAAGCTTAAAATAGTTCTCAGATGTAAATAAACCACACCTACATGCAGAATTTCACCGAAAGTAATGAATGAGGTTAATCTTCAGTGACATGCACAGGAACATTTTGTTGTTTTTTTTTGTGTGTTTAACGTCCGACTATTGTGCACACTTGGGCTAATGCAGACGATGGGATGATTTATAGCGTATGAAAATGCCAAGCCCTGGCCGGGAATCGAAACCGGGTCCTCGGGGTGAAAGCCTAGTACGCTATCAACTAGGCCACCGAGGCGGCCTCGCACAGGAACTTAAACGGATGACTTTCGACAGACTTGCACAGATTTTGGATTTAGAAAACATAATAAGAATACATACATTAAAAGTTAAGATCGGTTTTATTACGATGCTGTCTATATGTGTTATACTTTCTATGAAAAAAGAAAATAAATTTAAATTGATGGCGCACTAACAGATCCGATTTTTCCAAATCTGTGTGCCAGATGGAGTGAAAGTTTTAAACATAGGCCTACACGTAAAATCAAAGCAGGAGTCGGTATTAAAAATAGCAATATTCAGTAAAAAAACAAACAAAAAACTCGTCGACAGTTAGTCTAAGGTTTCTTTTCGTAAATAATAAATTGTTCAAACTTCAAATTTTGTACATTCGTTAAAGATTCTCAACGGAGTCCAGGTGGATCCCTTGGTGGGCTATTGAACTTTGAAGGCGGTCGATTGAATTACAAGGATTTAGAAAATTTAAATGTTCCATCTTGGATTATAAAACCATTTGAAAGTAACATTTCCAATATTGATTTCTCACTACAAGAAGAATTGATTGAACAAGAGAATTTGGAACTCAAAACCAACTTTCAAACAAGTGGATATGACGAATTTTAGAGTTGCAAAGACATTGGCATAAAATATGTCAGATTAATAACCCTATTGTTAGCATTTCGTAACAATAGTTGAGACAGGATTTAGCTATGTAAATAATTTATTGCGAAAGACAAGAAATCGATTCAAGATATCAGAACGTGGTGATTTACGATTAGGCCTAATATTAACAAATGTTTGCCCGGATATAAGTAAGATAATCGAAGGACATCAACCGCAACCATCTCATTAAAATTTTTATGTACAAGCTCGTATTTATGTGATTTATATTTTACTTCAATTTCCGCTTCTATAAACATAATTATATCTTTACTGTATCTAATAATACAAAATAAAAATTATTAAAAAAAAATGTATTACTGAAGTGCTTCTAATAAAAGCTTCATTTGCGGTGATATTTGTGCAACACATTGTAAACATATGGGGGGACGTCTACAGAATTAAAAAAATGTATTTAGGGGATAGAAGCAGAAAAAAGATAGAGAACACCTGGTTTAATTGTATATTATTTATGGTATATTTGTTATAGTTTCAGTTAAAAAACTATAAAGAAACCCTTTCATACAAGTATATGAAAATTGGTAACCCAAATCAATGTACTAAGTTTAAAATAATACTTTTTATATTCTTCTTCTTTTCTGCTAGGATTATTATCACTATGTTCAGTATAATGATCTGCCTTCCCTAGCTTCGTCAATTCTACTTTCGTTGATTCGGAGAACCTCCATCTTCAAAAACTATATCTATAGTGATCATCGATATTATGACTCGTCCTATTTATAATTTTCTCCACCTCGTACCCCTCTTCTATTCAACACGTGTACATTTAACCTGATGTGCTCGCTTCTGATTGGCTCTTCAAAATCATACGTTTTCGCTCGCTTCTGATTAGTTCCTTTCAAACTTTCTCTTCAACGGTCGTCCCTCCTGTTTGCGGAAAATTAAAAGAAAGAGAGAGAAAAAACAGCGATAAAAAAAGATAAAAAAAGAAAATGGGCTAAATTAACATATACGGGGAAAGAGGCATATACATTTAAGAATTTTTTTTAGAAAATATGATATAAACATAGCAATGGATACAAATAATACGATAAGGAACAAACTGACAAAGAATAGAACTGACAAGAATAGAAGAAAAAGACAAATATAGTAATAATGGTGTATACAGAATACAGTGTGGATGCGAGGCAGTCTACATAGGACAAACGGGACTAAAATTTAGAACTAGGTTTAAAGAACATGTAAGATCATTCAAATACGGCAAAAATGATTCAAATTATGAGTCACATTTAATAAAAGAGGGACACATACCTCGAGAAATAGAAAATTCAATAAAGGTACTACATATGGCAGAAAAAAAAGAACGTATAAACATTTGAGAGAACTTGGACATTTTAAAATCTAAATTAAAGGGAGAAAACATGATAAAGGAACAGATATCGTCGCAAGCAGATATTACGTTTAAAAATCTTCAAAAATTAAAGGGAAGGACGACCGTTGAATTGAAAGTTTGAAAGGAGCCAATCAGAAGCGAGCGAAAACGTATGATTTTAAAGAGCCAATCAGAAGCGAGTACGTCAGGTTTAATGTACACGTGTTGAATAGAGGAGGGGTTCGAGGTAGAGATAGAAAATTATAAATAGGACGAGCCATAATATTGGTGACCAGTATAGATATAGTTTTTGAAGATGGAGGTTCTCCGAAACGCGTCAACGAAATTAGAATTGACGAAGCTAGGGAAGGCAGATCATTATACTGAACATAGTTTAAAATAATAATAAAGAAACCCGTTTAGGAGGAAATTAGGGGGACGAAATAAACGCTAACTGCCGTTGAAAGTTTTCCTTTTAACTCTCAATCCGTAAATTCCTTATATGGAAACATTTTTACACTGATTTACTTAAAAAATGATTCTTCATATAAGACGGAAATTTTCTGAAAAATCCGATGGAAATATTTCCAGAAATTTGATCAATTTCCGGTTCTTGGCGGTTTTCTCGAAACGAATTTTTGAGTAATAATTTGATTTCAGAAATTGCGTAGCGTTTTTACACGCATAATTTCAACAGAAAGGGTTAAATATAACATCTTTTAAATACAATAATATATTCAAATTTATGTAATAGTGTAAATTTTCTTTTTCCATCGAAATTGATTTTTTAGTTATAGACAAGAGATGAAAGTATTAATGACATCTTGTCCCAACAATGCACAAGATTCATGTCGTAATGTGTATGTACAAGTAAGGAGAACACATCGATTTACCTGTGCCCGCTTTTTTTGTTAAGACGAAACACTGCAATGCGATGATAATAAGATTAAAGGCACTACCGTACTGAAAATCTCAACAAACCTTAAGGGGATATAATTAATTTATTCACCCCTTGAGGAGAAAGAGTTTAATTTAGATAGAATACG
>CM040183.1:69191512-69254012 GCA_022606455.1 Callitettix versicolor | reverse complement strand
CACGCTTTTTGTGTGTTAGCACGCTCACGTTTTACAAGTTACATCCGATTTGATACAAACTTGGCACAAAAATCGACAATGATTTAAGCTTGAAAAAGTGCCTTAACCAGCAAAATTCGTTCAACAGTTTAAAATGATAACCATTTCAAAACTTTCATAACCATGCATAACCTTTCATACTAAAATTTTTTTTTGAAAGTCCCGATTTCATAACTGAAATTTTCATAAAATAGCATTTTCATTTTTCAGTGTGTTTTGAAATTATGAAATTCTTTGACGGCGGACAGGGTTTATTTTCTTTTTTTTTCATTGTAATTTGAAATTTCGAAATTGCCGATATGTGCAGATTTTAATACTGGTTGTGATGGTGCTATCAGCATTTCAAAAAGTGTGAGATAAAGGAAATTACTTTCGGAAATTCGTTTCTATCAAGTCATCGATTTGATTATTTTATAATTTCTAAAATTATACTTTCTTTTCGCGTTATTTATAAAAAGAGCTGCTTTACATTCAACCCATTAAAGTAGAGTTCAAGATGGAAAATCTACAAACATTTCAAACACCTTTTCCCCACTTTTACTGTGCTGTTTTTAGAAGTTATATATTGCATTTACTTTACTGTAGTTATAAAACTAATCCTGTAGCTTTTAGTTTCGAAACTGTGCAACAATGAAAATCCTTACTTGTCCTGACCCATATACACTCTGCAAATGTAGTAAAAGGGCTTAAGCGGAATACTGCCGCGTTCTTAGTTGCTTGTAAATCTTTACATTTATAGTCGTATAAAAACTATTATAATTAAAATTTTATGTATTATCATTATACAAATGATAATGATTTAAATGCAGTTTTGTAATTATAATTTAAAATTTATCCATTGAGTTGGAAAATACGTGAAATATCTGGATAAAAGCATGAATTCGTCCCCCACATATTGCCGCATAGAAACAATTTCCTTTATGTTTAGCACTTGGTGCGTGGTGTTATTTATGGAGTTTTAGTATCACGAAAATACTGTTCCAACCTCTAAAAGATTTGTATTTGGAAACTTTTGTTTTCAAGAGATCCAAATAGA
This sequence comes from Callitettix versicolor, assembly GCA_022606455.1. NCBI lineage: Eukaryota > Metazoa > Arthropoda > Insecta > Hemiptera > Cercopidae > Callitettix > Callitettix versicolor. The sequence continues at coordinate 69,252,937 of CM040183.1, read as the reverse complement.
ACTTCAACCCTGACGTGGGGTGGGGGCGTTATAAAATGTCTTCTCTTAAGAGTCGTCGAGATTTACGAGGCAGCTCCATTAATCTTATTGCGCTGCAGTGTTCTTTCAGCAGTTAATAAATGGCGGAGCGAGAGGGAAGATACAGAACGGTATACATTGCGTTAGAGCAAGCGAGACAGAGATAAGTGTTGAAGGGAGCATGTATGTTTAATCAGTTAAAGTTATTTATTTGAACAACTTGAAGTGTAACAAGCAGGAAGTGTAAACAGTGTTCTTGTAGACGTGATAACATTAGAAAATTGTGTAAACTTTGTATTAAAAGGGTGGATGAACAAAAATAAGTGGTTCGAGAATGTGCTAAACACTGAGTGTAGACGTAGCATCCAGAACATTAAAATGAGTGTAAGTCTTGCTAGAAGAAAGACAATGAATAATTAGAAGGCACTTTACAGGGTGTTTTAAGAGAGAAAGGAAAAATGATGGTGCAGAAGCAAGGAGATCGGATAATGGGAAGATATTCAACGAGGATCTGTCGATAGACCACGGTTAATGGTTGGAACGTTCAACCTGAAAGCATAGGCGAACGGAGTGATCAAGGTATTGGAATAGGATGATTTGGGGCAGACAAAAAACGGAATTTATGACATGGGTAAGTCATTAGAGACAAGGAGGTCAGCTTAAGGAGATTGTTAATTTTGAATTGGCTAGTTGCTGTTCATTACCGTTGTCAATGAGCCATGAAATGAACATCAGCCAGTGACGTACACGGCATTTTGTAAACTTTAACTAAAAATGTAACCCTCTGTATGTATTTGATATTCAGTGTGTTTGATTGCTTTTCAAAGTATATAGCCTACTTTCTGTATATTAAAACAAATAAAAACCGTACTAAAATAACATTTTTACCTGAAAACATCTGAAAAATTAAATTTTTACATCTAATTTTAAAAATAAAAATTGTTTTTAACAATTATTTTTTCAAGGATTTTTCTCAGTAAAACGGTAATGTTTTATTATAATCGCTACACTCCGCTGTTTCGCTGACATGATAGGAGCGAATTTCCAAAAGTATTTGTCTTTATGTTATCCTTTTTTTAAGTTCTTATTATAATCAGCAGTTTTTTACTATGACTTAAAAATTTTAAATTACATTGAAAATACGAAAATGAACCATGACCGCCGTGAAAAAATTTCCGATTACAAAATACGTCAAAAATTAAAATTTTTTATTAGTGCAGTTTTTAACGCTGATTATAATAGTCTAATCGAATTTTCAAAAAATGTTACAAAAAGTTATGAATTTTTAATGATTTAAAATGACCGCCATTTTGAAACTATTGAACGACTTCTGCTGGTTAACGAACTTGTCCACGTTATTCCAAAGTCAATTTTTGTGCCCAGTTTGAATCAAATCGGACCAGAATTGCGAACGAAAGTGTTCTAGCACAAACAAAAGTGATCTAGAGGTCAGGATCGGTGCTCTGTTCATGGTTCCTGGTCTAGGTCTTACCATGATGGTAGCGCCAATAGTTCATTTTTCCAATAAAAAATCGCTAATAAATAAATTTTATTTTAATTTTTTTTTACTGTACAAGAGTGTACATTACCTTCCGCTTGCATGTGCTATAATTTTAAGATATTAATTATTTAGGAAGCAGAGACAGAAAAGTTGTAAAACATTTTTACTACGTTGCCTAATTGTTTCTATAGAATCTATTAATGGCCATATTGCGTGCCTCAGGCAATGAAGATAGTCGTTATTTCTCTATAATTCATATCTGCCTGGAGGATGTCCAGATTTAAAAGAAAGATTTATTTTTGGAAGAACAAATCAACTTTGTACAACAGAAACAGCAAATGTAACTTTAAAATATGTAACTTGAAATCAGAAATTTAATCTTTGACTTAATTTCAATTTAAAAAATATTTATTAGCGCAATTGTCAATACAAGTTCCTTCCGTAACACCAAAGAATAAGTAACGCCAAAATATGCTATTTTTTGGCGAATATTTTCGGATATAAAGAATTAAAAAAAACTCTCTGCTTTCAATTATTGTTTTTCTCAAACTCTAATTTTTAATTGGAAATCTAACTATTGAAGACCAAGATCCTGAATTTCTGGATCTCTGAAATATTTGGCAACCATGAAATATCTAATAACCATGAACCATTTACTTGAATTAATCGTCGCGGTGAGTCGATGTCAAAGGAATATATAAACCGAAGTAGATTTTATTGTATTTAATGGCGTTTGTTATGGTGTTAACTTTTATAATAATGACCGCAATGGTGTTAGAATGAAGAAACACTTGGTTACTATCCGGCTGATTTATCCATACCGGGTAAACTTTCCTCCAACCTAAGTTTTAATGAAAAATCATTAGAAATTACATTTTTACAAATTTATAATTTAACAATTTTTCCTATCTCTTTTAAAATGTTCAAAAGTTTTATAACGCATCAAAGTAAGTGTTTACAAATCATAAAAAAATATTTTCGCCCTTAATTATTAACACAATAAAACACTCAATCATCTATTAACATTTATAAAATTTTCAGAACAGTTGCAATGAATCGCATTATAAATTGAGAGACATCTCTGTCTGTGATAAAATTAATTTCTGTTATTTTCATTGACAGCTACTTCCCTTTAATTGAAATTTAATGTACTCCCTCTTTGCCCTTCTTCTCATTCCACACTTCTTGAGTTGTAATGATAAATCCAATTTCCCCCGGAGTAAGTCTAGCGAACTTGAAATTATCCTTCTTTCCACCTTGAACACCTGCTGTTTCCCAAGAACAACTTTACTGCTGACATAACAGCATTTCATGCTTTGAAACGAATGCAGTCAAAATTAAACGAAAATTAAAAACACGAAGTTGTTTGAAGAAAGTAAATTGTAAGTAAACATTGGTAAAAATCGTTCACAAACGAATGAATTATTTTAAAGAAAAGGCAAGCGTAGTAACGAAACGAATTGCTGTTTGAAACGCATAGAAAAATCCAGTTTGGAAGCTTTCGGCAAACACAAATTAGAGAAGCTGTCTGTTTTCTCAAAATTGGTTCATCTAATTTCGATAAACATTTTAATGTTACATGAACACAACTATACTTAGTGTAGCAAATTTGAGATAAAAGACATTTATAGTTTCGTAGTACCGAAATCTAAAAAAATTTCCTCTCCCCCTCCCTGTAGGGCAATGGTTTCCAACTGGCGTTAAACCACGGACCTCTAGCTAAACCCAAAATTGGACAGGAGAAGGACTTCCTGTACGTATGTACGTATGCTCATTGGAAGTGTCATCCGTTTCAGTTTTGTTCGAATTTTAAAATTTAAACCAATACACATTCTACAACTAATTAATTTTATAATTTTTTTTAATTTTTATAGCTTTTTTTAAATTTAGAATTTCTCTTCACCAATAAGATACAACTCACAAGAAAACTTAGGCAAAAAACTAATATAAATAATAAAAATTATACTTATAAAACAAAAGTAAAATGATAATTTATTCATACAAAAAAGTTGTGTATGATATTTAAAAAAATAGAAAAAAGAAATAATAAAATTAAAATTAACATTTTTTTAACAAATAACAATTTAAAAAATTAATTAACAAAGATAAAAGAAATCTCTTAGGCCGTAGCGTGTATGTGAATAATGGAAAAACGTAAAAAACGGTAATCTGCTAACATTAAATAAGAATAGAAACAAAAATAAATAATGCACTTAAATTTAAAGAAAAACAAATTATAAAAATAAACATAAATCTTGCTTCATACAACGAAAAATAATTATTTTTTTCTCTGAAGTACAAGTGTAAATAAAAACATATACACTTACACAAACACGCCTAAACAACTTATTCACTCACAAAACTTACTTCTATGTTAATAAACGTACTTACACATTCATACACATTTTGCAATCATATCTATGCCTATATGTACATACATACACATACATATAATTTAAAATTATAATATAATAATGATATAATTAAAAAAACATTGAAACGTACAGTATATACAATATATACCACACACTAGACACACACAGCATATAAACACATACATGCACATTTAAATTTAAGAAAAGGAACTTTAATATCAACTTTTTCTGTACTTTAATAAATTGTTCAATGTTTTTTGTTTTTTTTTTTTTTGAGAAAACAAGAATTTTTTCGAGCAAGTAGGAAAATTTCTGTAATTTCTTAAATTACAATTTGAGATTCTTACAATTTTATTAAACATGCGACGGGAGTTCGCAGACAAAATTATTTATGGGCTGTTAATTTTCATTGAGGAATAGTGCCTGCATTGACGCTCCGACAGGGAAGCAAACTGTGTGATTTTGGAAATATTGTTATCTTTAAAACACTTAGCGTGTGGTATTCGGAGTAATAAAAATAATTTTATGTAAGAAATATTGTAAGACATGTTGGTTTAGTACTTTCTGATTTTCTATGTTCAAAATTTTAACCTTGTAGCCTGTTAGATTAGATTAGATTCAAACTAAAGGAAGCGATATGTAACCCTGGCACTGTAACACGGACCTGTTGTTGAACTAAACCTCTTGAGTACTAGTTTAACAGATTGATGTCCTTAGTAATATCCAACAATCTACTGACTAGTTGATTCTGCTAATGATCTCTAGGGTCCTGGTAACCAAAAACCCCTAGCCTCCTGCTAGCAAGAGCTTCGGAATCATGAATTATGTGTCCTGCAGTTCCCCCTTTTTTGCACAACCTATAAACGGTTCATACATAATGCATACCTATCCTATTCATGTGCACCCTCAGACCACAGTGCACAGTAATAAGCCCCATGATTTTCCTTATTTGTGTTCTGCCCAAGACGTCTGCCTCCCCTTTAAGCCCTCCATAATGAAACCTGCTTAATAGGCGCTTACTGTAGGAATGTCCATGAAGGTTATCCCATCTTGCTTGGTGTTGCTTATTAATCTGTCTATTAGTAGCAGACCAGATAAATCGTTAAAGCCGGCTCAGGTCCGATAAACTCAGTTGCAGATCCTAGTCGGACCAGTCGGTCTGCCTCCTTATTACCCCCAACTCCGTTATGCTCCGGAAACCAGTGAAAAGTAACACGATTACCCAGGGACAGAGCGTTGAGGTTCTCCCGACACTCTTAGACAAGCTTGAACCGAATTGTAGGACTCGCAAGTGTTTTTATTGCTGCCTGACTATCGGTATGAATATGAATAATAGCCATCTTGAAGGCCCGTTTCAAATTTTCCCGAACACAGTCATTAATGGCCATTACTTCAGTCTGGAATTACTGTTGCATGCTGTTCCAGAGTAATAAATCTCTTCAACCTCCGATCTCAGACAGTACGCCCCAGCACCAGTGCCTATCTTTGTCTTGGAGCCATCTGTATAACATACTATGTCTCTAGATTTTCCTAAAACACGATTTTCACTCTCAAATGTCATCTTAACATCGAAGGATCTATATACCATGTGTCGCTTGACCATCTGATCAGTTCCCATCATTAGAATCGAGTCACTGATCGCTTGCCCCAAAGTTGAGGATAGCTAGACACCATCTTCCTGCTGTCTATATGTTGCTTTATGCCTTCATGAGGGTGATTGTAGCATGTTAGTTATTACAGGTAACCAAAGTGAATTTTCACGTGTAGTTTTGTAGAATAACTTGTTTATTGTTACAGAAAACAAAGACACACACACACACACACATTACACACACACACATTACATATATTACATATATATATATATATATATACATATATATATATATATATATATATATATGTGTGTGTGTGTGTGTGTGTGTGTGTGTGTGTGTGTGTGTGTGTGTGTGTGTGTGTGTGTGTGTGTGTCTTTGTTTTCTGTAACAATAAATAAGTTATTCTACAAAACTACTAGTGAAAATTCACTTTGGTTACCTGTAATAACTATTCAGTAAGCCTATATATATTGACGTCCGACTATTGTGCACACTTGGGCTAATGCAGACGATGGGATGATTTATAGTGTATGAAAATACCAAACCCTCGCCGGGAATCGAACCCGGGTCCTCGGGGTGAAAGCGTAGTACGCTATCCACTAGGCCACCGAGGCCTGATAAAGTTATCAGGGAATGGGAGAAAGAATTAAAAATTGAAGAGCACTGGAAACCAGTTCGACTTGGAAGACCTAAGGACAACACAGAAATCGCGTGCCTAGCTTTTGCAGATGACCTGGCCATACTCACAGATAATGAAAAAACAGCGATTAAACAGATAGAAGTCCTAAAGGAATGTGCAGAGAGGGTCGGTCTACAGATCTCGTTTAAAAAAACCGAATTCTTCTGTTCAAAATTAAATATTCAAGAACTAACCACAAAGTATGGTAAGATAAACAGAGTCAAGCACTTCAAATATCTGGGAGAAATTCTTGAACCCACGGGTGGCGAGAAGGCTGCGCAAAGGATTCGGCTACTGAGAATGAAGAGGGCTCTTGGTATAACGCGTGATATCTACAATAAGAGATGTATGTCGACGCACACAAAAATCAGACACTACAACACAGTCATAAAACCGGAGGTATTATATGCAAGCGAGACACTACCACTCCACACAAAAGCTACCATGGAGGGTATTTTGAAGGAAGAACGCAAAATCTTGAGGAAGATCCTTGGCCCGAGATTAACAGAAGATGGATACAGGTTGCACTCCCGGAAGACCACAGAGAAGATATCGAACCTGGAAACAGATAGAAGAAGGAGGCATCAGTAGACACATCATAGACTCTATCATCATAGATTCTATGGACATCAGTAGACTCCCAACGACGAGACTTGCCAACAGAATCCTTAAGTATATACAAGGTGTCAAATCAACAACGTCGTGGATCGCACAAGTTAGAATAGACCTACATGACGCAGAAATAGACTCAACAGACGTTGAAGACAGGAACGCATACAGGAGAAAGATGCTCGGTTGGAAGGTCCCAGAGAATGAAATCCCAAAGAGAGCAGGTGTAAAATGGACGGAGGAGCGGAAGAGGATCCATGGGGACAGGATGAGGGAGGTGTGGAGGATTAGAAGGAGCAAGACATGAGTCGGAGTGCTTTGCGTGATCCAACAGGATCTATACGCAAATAATAAATAATAATAATAATATATAATATATATATATATATATATATATATATATATATATATATATATATATATATATATATATATATATATATATATATATATATATATATATACATAATATAACCATAATATAATATTTACTTTTTTATCTAGCTGTAAAGCCAATTTCAATCTTGTTTTTGGGGTCAAGAAATTGACTAAAAGTCATAGTTTAATAATAATAATAATAATAAAAAAGTCATAATTTAACGTGATTAAGGCGTTACACGTTTAACCACATTTTGCAAAAACTATCACAAAAAGTAAAACAATCTTAGTGAAATCTAAGAAACTATATTTCTTTAAATCGATTTCAAACCCGTCAAGTTAATTTTTAGTTTCATTATTTTGGTTAATTGGATCTGATTAAACTTTGCTTGTTCAAGTAAAACGATCAGGATTAAGAAAAATTTCTGTAAAATCTGCTTAACTGGTTTTGACAAAGTGGACATTTTAGATTACTAAAATGTTATGCAAACAACATTTTCCTAATGATATGCATTTACGGCAAATTTGTTTCCCAGCCTAAAGCTATAATGTTAAAATTGAAATTAAGGTTAAATTATAAAATTGAAGTTTTTGTTTTGTAGTTACTTTCTTTTAGATGTAGGTTGCGACATATTTTCTTTATAAAAAGTGCTAAGAAGAAATTTATAAGTAGCGAAGAACTAAGTAGGTAATACGAGATAACCTCTTTCCGTTTACTTAAACGGTCGAGATAAAAACTTTGTGCTGCAATAACTTTGCAACAAGAAACTTTATACTTAAACTAGGGACAGTCTTCTATCACTGAACTCATGAGGTTAAAAGTCATGGCGGTAAGTGAGAGCTATGTAATGTTTACAGTGTTAAATCTTGAATGCACAGAAACATTATACAGAGTGGGTGAAGAAATTGTATCCTTCAGGTATTTGTTTAGGAGCTACAACTTCCAGGCCGGTATATTGGAACTGTACTCAGTGCATATATAACAGTTTACGTTTCACTCGCGCTGTCAGAATGTACCAGAACGTTCCTTCAGGTATTTGTTTAGGAGCTACAACTTCCAGGCCGGTATATTGGAACTGTACTCAGTGCATATATAACAGTTTACGTTTCACTCGCGCTGTCAGAATGTACCAGAACGTTCCTTCAGGTATTTGTTTAGGAGCTACAACTTCCAGGCCGGTATATTGGAACTGTACTCAGTGCATATATAACAGTTTACGTTTCACTCGCGCTGTCAGAATGTACCAGAACGTTCCTTCAGGTATTTGTTTAGAGCTACAACTTCCAGGCCGGTATATTGGAACTGTACTCAGTGCATATATAACAGTTTACGTTTCACTCGCGCTGTCAGAATGTACCAGAACGTTCCTTCAGGTATTTGTTTAGGAGCTACAACTTCCAGGCCGGTATATTGGAACTGTACTCAGTGCATATATAACAGTTTACGTTTCACTCGCGCTGTCAGAATGTACCAGAACGTTCCTTCAGGTATTTGTTTAGGAGCTACAACTTCCAGGCCGGTATATTGGAACTGTACTCAGTTCATATATAACAGTTTACATTTCACTCGCGCTGTCAGAATGTACCAGAACGTTCCTTCAGGTATTTGTTTAGGAGCTACAACTTCCAGGCCGGTATATTGGAACTGTACTCAGTGCATATATAACAGTTTACGTTTCACTCGCGCTGTCAGAATGTACCAGAACGTTCCTTCAGGTATTTGTTTAGGAGCTACAACTTCCAGGCCGGTATATTGGAACTGTACTCAGTTCATATATAACAGTTTACATTTCACTCGCGCTGTCAGAATGTACCAGAACGTTCCTTCAGGTATTTGTTTAGGAGCTACAACTTCCAGGCCGGTATATTGGAACTGTACTCAGTGCATATATAACAGTTTACATTTCACTCGCGCTGTCAGAATGTACCAGAACGTTCCTTCAGGTATTTGTTTAGGAGCTACAACTTCCAGGCCGGTATATTGGAACTGTACTCAGTGCATATATAACAGTTTACGTTTCACTCGCGCTGTCAGAATGTACCAGAACGTTTTTTGTATAGCTCTGTTTGGACAAAAAGTAAAACAGAAGCCAATGATGAGCGGAAGAAATTTAAAGCGGTTCAAAGACAGCAAAGGATTCGAGGAGGCTTCAGATTTTAAGTAACATTTTGGGTTCTAGAAGATAAAGCCAATGTTGATGTGGTCTTGGAAATTAACATCCCTTTGTCAACTACCTACAAGAATAGGTTTGCTCTCTCCGGAATATGAAATGTTTTTATTAAACTGCATATTTTTCGTTTTAAGTGATCAGTTGTAATTTATTTTCTTTAATATAAAAAACTGTTTTATTTTAAAAATTACTATTAGTACTTTATTTTTTTAATTATTTTATTTAACGAGTATAATTGTTTTGTTTTATTTTTAAATACGTTCCGCTAGGCATAACTTGGAGAGGAGGTGCACTGGCTGTCCGCTTGTCCGTCTACAGCTTTGACTCTTCTTTCTTGATCTTCAATCCTCAGCCACTTCGTGACCACTGAGGCAAATTTTGCAATGATTTCCAGTTGACCTCAGAAATCATCATTTTCTCAACCAGATTTTCCGGCATAATGTTGCCTCGCAGACGTGTTTGCAGATTCCTGTTTTTGTCGAAGCTCTGACAGTGGAAGAATACCTGCTCCCACATTTTCCTTCACTGCTGGAAGACAGAGGAGACAAGTAGAGTCTGTTTCCAGCCGGAAACGGAACAGGTAAGCTCCGAAGCAGCCTTGCCTAGTTAGGACCTATGTGATGTAGAAGTCCACTTCTCTTTGCCTTCTGGTTAACCAATCCTGCATGTTACTTATGAGTTTGTGCGTCCTGTGTGTGTGTGTGTGTGTTTTTGTGTTTTTTTGCGGTGCCAAAAAAAGGTGAAAAAAAATCTTTTGTAGACTACCTGGGGTAGGGTACGCTCTACCCCAGAGTGTGGAACTCAAGTTCAAACTCAAGTTAAGATATATCGTTACCCACTAAAAAAACCACCAAAAACATTCCTCTTCTGTAAACCCCTCCCGCAGGCATTACTTCTTGGGAAGGAGGACTGGCTGACCGCCTACTCTTCTACAGCATTGGCTCTCCTTTCTCGATCTTCAGCCCTCAACCTCTTCATGACAACTGCAGCGAATCCCGCAATGGCCCTCCAGTTGGCCTCTGAAGCCATCATTGTCGCAACCAGACTTTCCGGTGTAATGCTGCCTCGCAGATATGTTTGCAGCTTCATCCTTTCCTCGTCGAATCTTCGACACTGGAAAAACACATGTTCCGCATCTACCTCCACTGCTGGAAGACAGAGGGGACAAGCCGAGTCTGTTTCCAGCCTGAAACGGAACAAGTAAGCTCGGAAGCAACCGTGCCCAGTGAGAATCTGTGTGAGATAGAAATCCACCTCCCCATGATCCCTGTTGCACCAATCCTGGATGTTACTTATATGTTGGTATGTCCATCGTCCATTTGTTGATTCGTTCCACTGTCGCTGCCATGTCTCCAGGGTCCGATTTCGCTCCTCTGTAATTGCCACTGTATGACTATACCGCGCCTCAGCACTTCGCTTGCGCCAGTAAAGCGTCACTCTTTCATCAGCCATCAGCTCCATTGGGGTTCGCCCGCCACTACGCATGCAGCGTCGTAGGAAACTGTTCGGTAACCACTCATGAAACGCAGCAACTCACGGCGGTGCACCGCATTAACCTTGCGCGCATAGCTCACGACCGTCATAGCCTGGTTCCAAATCGTCGCTCCTTAAAGGAGAACTGAGCTTACTACCCCAGCCAGGAGTCGGCGGCTTGCCTTCTTGGATCTCCCAGATTCGGCATGAGCCTGCAAAGGGCTCCTGCCACGTTCACCGCCTTTTCACTAACTGCCTTTGTGTGTGTGTGTGTGTGTGTGTGTGTGTGTGTGTGTGTGTGTGTGTGTGTGTGTGTGTGTGTGTGTGTGTGTGTGTGCGCGCGCGCGCATGTGTGTAAGATAGAGTATGTTTTGTTTTTTCGATTAATTTTTTAACCGTAACTTTCTATTTAAAAATTTTGTGCACTGTTTTTAGATATGACTGTCACATACTATACAATTTTCGATAGAATTTGATAAACCGGTTTTGTAAAGTTTGTTCGACTCTCCTCCCAAGTAATTTCTAAACCTGTTTTTTTAAAAAATACCTATTTATGAGGAAGTATGTGTAATGTATACGCGCCATTTATTTAACAGTTTAATTAAATGTGTGCAATTACTTGCAAACATTTTTGCATTGCTAATTTTTCGAAAATTAATTCCAGTATTACTGCCCCAAAATATGCATGCCAAAAAACTAGCCATATCTAAATAAAGATATAAATAGTATGTATAGTCTGTAACTCTCAATATTCTTCTTCTTCTTTCGATGAGGCCTGCTAGGGACCACGTGACAATTTCTATTCTTCACACCCAGCTGTTTTCTCTTCCGTTCCCTCCAATATTCCCTCACCCTTTCACTATGCAGCCTCTTTCTGCTTCGGACCACTTCGCATCAGGTTTCTTCTGCAATCTTCCTTGGAATCCCTCCATACTCAATATCCTCTTTCTAAAAATCTCTCTGTTCAGCGTTTCTTCTTCTTTTATATTATTTCTTTCTAAATATTTCTTTACCTCTTGAATCCAACTAGTTGTTGATTTTTTATCCCATAGGTACTTGAGTATCCTTTTCGCTAGTCTTGAATCATTCATCCTGTACATATGTCCAAAAAATTGCAGTCTTCTCTTCCTTATCGTCTCTGTCATGTCCTCTATGTTCCTGTATATTTCATCATTAGATCTTAGTTTCCATGTTTCTTTAGTTTTCACTGGGCCTAAAATTTTTCTCATGATTCTCCTTTCTAGTATTTTCAGTTTATCTAAACTATAATTTAGTACCAAGCATTCACTTGCGTACAGGCATTCCGGTTTCACTACTGTTGTAAAGTGCCTTATTTTTAGATAAGCACTTTTTGTTATAATAATTTTTAGTGATTCCATATGCTCTTTCCATATTGCGTACCCTTTCTTCAACTGCAGATTTCTCCAAGCCATTGTCTTGGATCATTTTCCCCAAATATTTGAATTTCTTTACTTTTTCCCCTGCACCAATATCCGTAACCAAACTCTCAATATTATTATTTTGCAAAAGTTACAACACTGAACGCCAGAATAAAAAAGTCTTGTTTAAACCAGTTATATTTATTTAACTTCACTGAAGGAGTAAAAAGCAGTGTTTTTATTGTAACAGAAGACGTTATGCACGCCATAAGGATATAAGTCAGTAACACTTGGTTAATACCAAACAAGCTCTTTTGAAGTAAAAGTTTTCTAATTAAGTTTACCTCAGTTCTTCTGTGATTTATTATTATTGTGTGCAGCGTGGCCTCTTAGACATCGGCGTGAAAGTTTAAAAGTTCAGACGATCTTTTAAAGAAGTTGTTTTTATGCTTCAAGTATCTTTGAAGAAGAACAAATTTCAAACGTAAAAATATCTTGGATTTACAAAAGTCTAATGCATAATATTTTCACTAATAGTTAAAGCAAGGTTTCTTTAAAGATTTAATATTTGACAAAAGAGCTTGTAAAAAATCTATTTAAAAATATTATATATAAACAGTTTTAAAAAAATATCTGTAAAGCTTTATTAAATATTTTAAAATGTACCAATAAATTAATAACGACGGATTAATGCAATTTTGAGGGTGGGATGATTCAATTTAAAAGAGAGCCGCCTAGGGGATGACAATTTTTGAAATAGTACTTCAAAAATTAGCTCTATTAATCTGTTTTGAGACTTGAAACACGTATAAAATAAGTGTAAAAATGTACTCCACTCTAAACAAAAAATCACTTAATTTTCTTTGATTCTTTATTTCTAAAACGTTTGCAGAACTAGCTCCATTTACATAACTTCCCCTCTTCTAAATATACCTATCTATAATTTTTTATGCAGTTACTCCAGTTGCTTTACCTCCGTTAACGCTGATCCCTCGTCATCATCAGCCTAAACAAGTCCAGTTAAGCGTCACAACAGTTTCTCAACCAAGTTTTGATCAATTTTAGAGTCGAGGAAGATCTTTCTGTTGTTGCAGTTAACACAGGAAGAGAAGAGAGAACCAACATAAAATATCTAGTTGATTAAACCCCTTCTCACTCTCAGTATAAGCATTTCAAAATGCACAAGCATATATATGAACATACGGACAAAATTTCACGTATATACAAAGTTGAGACTGAGATAATGTGACGGGTTTCGGAACCCTCAGAGGCCCTTGACTCTTCCCTCGAAGCTGCGATACTTCCATTTTAAGGAAGTCAAATTGGATTTTTTACATTTTTTATTTTATTTCTTTTGTCGCCCCTTTGCCCCCCTTTAATCCATCCTTGAATTGAATGTAACAGCTTTTAATTTATATATTGAAATTAAAATGCCTTTAGACATTTCAAATAATAAAATATACACAATCTTCTTACATACAAGTAATTAAATTAAATGAGATTAATGAATTACTAAATCAATTAATTAAATAAGTAGCCATACCCTTCATAACTCCACACAATCTCCTAATTATAAGCCAAGGTGGAACAGCGTACGCCGAAGACAGCGTGGCTGAGGAGAACTTTAGCTTTAAGTAAGCGGACTCTGGATACCATGTGCCTTCAGAGTTACCTTGTTTTATCCATACATGCAGGACTCTTTGTGGGTAGATATTTTATTTCCGCAGCTACTTGTTGAATTTGGATAGTTTAATAAAATCCTTCAAAGCCCAGAAATACTTAGGGAATTGACAAAAGAGGTCCTACGAAAAACGTAGCATGGACGGGAGGAACTGGGGTTGTACCTAACCCCATGGAACCCACAGACAGTGAACTTCAGAAGATTGTAGGTACGCTAGGTGGATCTATTAAACTTGGAGTGGAAGAAGTGAGAGATGGGGTGAAACATATCAAATCAGTGAGGCGAAAGCCTCTCTTAAACAGACAATGTTTGTAGATGTACAAACTGAGAAAAAGGAGGAGCTGGAGAATAAGCTTAGAAGCAGGGCTCCCAGGAATCAGTGCGAAAGTACTCCAGGACTGGAGGGCTGCTAGCCAGGAACACATATCATATCTTAAGCAGAGGGCTCATTACAGGGCACTGTAGTATGAGGGTGAACATGAGACCCAACAGGATAGAAATGTACTATGGGGAAACCACGTGTGGATTGTGAAGGAAGAAAGAGGAAATTGTAGGCCACATAATCTATTATTGAGTGGCTATTTCCAGCAGGATTTTTTTTTGTGTTTAACGTCCGACTATTGTGCACACTTGGGCTAATGCAGATGATGGGATGATTTATAGCGTATGAAAATGCCATGCCCTGGCCGGGAATCGAACCCGGGTCCTCGGGGTGAAAGCCCAGTACGCTATCAACTAGGCCACCTAGGCGGCTTATTTCTTTCCAGCAGGATGTCTAGTTTTCAGGACCCTGAAGACTTCTAGCAGAATTAGCCAGTCAGTGGACTGTTAAAACTGATTGAAGTCTACTGAACTAGAATCCAATAAGCTTGGATGCTCATTAGGTTCCTTGATCGCGGTGGTAGGGGGCCAATAAACCACATAACCTGAAAAAATAAATCTAAATCTAAACTTTCAATGTTCCACCATATCTTTGGCTCACGTTAGTATAGCCGTTTTAACATATACATAATTGACGTTTTGAGAGTAAATCGAGAAAAATCAAACAAACCAAAAGGCATTTTGTATAAGTTAGGGTTTTTAATACTCGCATAAGGTATTTTTTCTTAATTTAAAAAAATTCCTACATTGAAGGAAAGAAAATCGATTATATAATTTTGAGTTGATAGCTCAAGAGGGGGAGAGAGAGAGAGAGAAAGAAAGAAATAGAGAGAGGAGAGAGAGACAGAGAGAGGGGAAGAGGGGAGAGGAGAGAGGGGGAGACAGAATATGTACACTCTACAGTAGGGATGGGCACTTCTGCTATTTTTACAAAATATCAACGAAGTGTTTGTTGGAAAAAAAACAGTTTGAAAAAAATAGGTTTAGAAAAATGAAACTCGAAGTTGTATTAGCAGCTAAAACATAAGCACAAACGTCCAGTTTTCTAAGACTACTTTTTCATTCCCATTATCACCATGTCCTTAACTGTTTTTGGGTGTAAAACATTTAGAAAAAAATAATCCTTATAAGTGTAGTAATAATTAAATTACATTCTCAAAACGTAATATGAGAATGTATGCTATTTTATTCAAAACGAAAACGTATGCTATTTTATATTTACAAAATGCAATGTATTTATAATAGAATCATTCTTTTTTTTACTTAAAAATTAAATAGCATTTGCATATTTACTGAAATGCAAACAATTTAGAATATTTTTAGTTGATTAAAAATTTGTGATGATTGATAATAAATATAAAAAATACATTTAAATAAAATTAGGTTATGTATTTACAAAATGTGAGATGTTACTGTCATATTTTTATTTAGGAGAAAGTAGGTTTTTATTTTTCAACACTGAAAAAAGTAACCTTAATAAGTAAAATATAGTAATAAGAACATAGGCCAAATATGTTTAAATAAAATTGGCTCTATATAGTTACAAAATTATAGGTCATTAACATTAAGTTATTATAGGTTAATGATAGGTTATTAACATTAGCATTAGCAAAAAAATAAGTTTTCCATTTTACAACACAGAAAAAATATAAAGTTTATTGTAATAACATATTTAACAAAACAAATGTTTTTAAAGAAAATTAGTCTCCGGATAAAAATAAAATGTAAGACGTTTGTAATATTTCCCATCACAAAAAACAGGTTTTTCACTTTTAAACACTGAAAAAAAACACTAAAAAGTCCACACATCCAATAAATAATTAAAAACATAAAAAAGTAAAAGAAAACTTTCAAAATTGTCCACTAAATATTTTTAAATTTCTAAACACAAAGTAAACTACGGAGAAAAACTAATATAAAACACAATTATGGCTGTTTTTACAGTTTAAAAAATGTTTGAACAACAAATTTTACATTTAAAACTTTCAAACAACTCGCAACAAAATAGAGATAAACTTTGTCAACGCCCAAACAGTTCTTACTTCACTACGTTGCAACAAGAAATAGAGGGGAAAAGTATAGCAAATAGCAAGTTAAAGAAAAGGTGTTTGTACTGTTTGAAGGAAAACAGTTTAACAGGAAAATAGCAAGAAAAATGTTTTAGCGCTTGCGGCAACGTTCAAATAGAACGTAGGTGGTGGGGAAGTCCAAACTGTTGTTCCTTGTTTAACAAATCACGATCCAGTCCAATTCAAACTGCTTGTTTCCGTTTGGCAAAGCAGTTTGTTTTTCGTATATAGAAAAACAGTTTGTTTTAACAGTTTGGAGTTTTCTTACTCCAACTGTAAGAACTGTAGAGTTTTCTCTACTCTACAGTAATTGAGGAAAATGTAAACAGATTCACACTAACCTTAGTACTCATATTACTAACTGAAAGCAGCAAATACTTTGGGGGTTAGCCTACACCAGAACCAAGTAGTAGGAAAGTAAAAATTGTAAAGCATTTAAAAAATTTACTGATATTTAAATCGTTATTTTTGGAGTTGCAGATAATAAAAGTGACGTTACCGTTAGTGTTTTAGCCAGCCATGAGGGGAGGCTGAAAAAAGATAAAAAAGTAAAATGTCAACAATTTCGAAAATCACTCATTAGGATGTTAGATGGCATTTCCGATGTGACGCAATAAAACTGTTTTTATCCACAGATGGAATAAAATCTATCGATTAGTTAAATCGAAGTTTATTATTTGTACACAAATAATAATTACATAAACTAGTGTGAATTTATTGAACTGTTTAATTTTTGGTTACACTTTCCAAGTTACGGTTATGACCAAAGTGTGGCGAAGATAGTCTGCTGTATAATAAATTTCAAGTAAGACCCTACGGTTTAAGTGTCGCTACATTTTGTATAGTGACAAGTGAGTCTTCCGGGGTTCCAAGTGCTTAAACTTCAACGCCAGACTTTAGAGGCACGGCTGGAAGTTATGTAATGCGGCGGTACACGCAGTAGTTACAAATTATTGTTTACCATAATTTGTAACAATCTCACTTGTACTTCAGAAATAAAATAGATTTTATTTTTCTGACGATTAAAGCGAGTTTATCATTTTAATCCCACATCAGGTTAGTTGTTTGTTTGTTTTTTTTTATATAGACTCATTACATTGTGAACTTTAAAACACATATTTGTATACTATTAAAACAAATAATAATAATAATAAACCTAACTTTAAAGTTAATTGAAAAAGTAGCTGTTTAATTTTTTACGGGTAAAAGAATATTCGCGATTAATAAGTAAAAAAAAACTGTTTACTTTGATTTTTAAATTTCATACTTTTTTGAAAGAGTTTAATTTTAAAGTTTTTTGTTTTCAAATATTCTTCTTATTTTAGTATCTAAGTCATAAATTTCGATTACTATTTTAATTAGCATTTTTTGATAAAATTATATAAAATTAATTGATACGAATTATATTCATAACTTAGATTAAATTTAACTCTTATTACGTTTAGGTACAATAAAATTATTTAAAATTTGTTTGAATTATTTCCTGAATTTTAGTCTCCACTGCTTAAAATATAATTCTTTAAAATGTATAGAAATACTACACAAATATTATTATATTTAATTATCCCCCCAAAATCCAGTTCAACAGTACACGCCAATAGTAAGCGTAAAAACTTAAAAATGAAAGAAAGTGATGTATAAGAGTAAACCACAAAACCCAGAAAACTCTTAAGGATAGGTTAATCTTGTTTTTGTTCTATTTAACGTGATTTCATTCACTTTAAATTTGATACACTGGCTAATGTATATAAGTCTTATAGCCGGTTTAAATAACATTCATTAAATTATTTAATCTATCGTTAAATTTAACTTTTAATTAAATCATCAATTTCAGTTTCTAGAAAAATTAACTGCTAATCGAAGATTGAACTCTTATTAATTTAATGTCTCGACCGTTCAATTAAATATTTTAATTGTAGATTAATAATTATTACTATTCCATGTTACTAAATTGACACCATTGTTAAAGTTTTATTTGTGACCACATTTTCAGAATTTTATGTTAGTATTGTATATGGGTTTTCATATGAAATTGAATTATAATCATTATGTTTTTAGTGTTCACGAGTTTTTTTCTCTAAATTATTTATCGGTAATTAAAACATAACCTGAAAATTGATTTTAGACCTTATTTGCAATTTATTCATGAGTTTACAAAATTATGATAATAATAGTTCAGATGAAGAATTAACAGAAGTAACTGGATTATTTAAGTATTAGAACTTTCTCATTTAATTATTTTTCGGACAAAGAGTTCAAAATTTAGGTTCAGTAAAGATGGAGTCATTGTTCATATTTTGCGAAGTATCTATCCCATAATACTGCTAGGAGTGTGCCGCTTTTCTAAAAAAACAATAGCTTACAATACTAAACAATGTTTAGCACAATGTAAACAGTAGCAATGTAACTATGGCAACAAAAAAGTAACAACCAACATAACCTAAAAATTACAATATACACGTTGTTTTTATGTACGAAAACAACCACTTCCTCCAATTATTTTTTTTAAGTTAATGACAGTTTAATTGGCGATTAGGTAATCTTTTATTAAATATTTTCTAGAAATAAAATGCAAAATTTAATGAGCCATTATTCTAATCTAACATTTGCTATTGAAACGTTAAATTAAATGTTCTAGAAATCAGCTGTTAATGTATAACTAAATTCTAATAAACCGAATTTGAAAATTTAAATAAATTATCCTGTTTTTATTGATAACTGTCCAAACTGTAGTTGATTCTGTGAGTTATATTCGTGTATCTGCAAACATTTGAGCAATATCAAGTCAAAATCATTATCGATTTTTAAAAAGCCCATATTAATCTACTTAAACCCTATTGGCGTGGACAGACACATAAAGGGAGATACATACAAAAAAAATTTTTTTTTACTCAGAAAACCTGAAAACAAATACGACTATCAAAATATCGAAATTTATTTTCACGATCACTTTAAATTCGTTGAGAAGGAAAAAACAAATTTAACAACAATTAAAAAACATATTTTGAACTGGAGAACGCAGTGCGCATGCTCTGACAACGGTAGCTGTATTTGAAACACATGCCGTGAATACATTGAACATCCTATTGAATGAATACATAGGATACAATGCAGCAAACTTCCAGAAATTATAATATTGCACACCCCGGCGTTTCCTTCAAGCTATATATCTATCTGTCAATATATATTTTCGATAACGTCTATTTCCCCTTGACTTAGTGCCTAATGAAATAAAAACACAACCATTCTTCTGAAACTTTTCCACAATATTACTTCTTCTTTGTCTTGGCCTGAACTTATGATTTCCTCTGAACTGTTGCTTTTATTTAATTACAGCTGTTAAAGTTTACGTTATGAGGAATGATTTTATTAACAACTTTACTGTTATAAAGTCACAACATACTCGTAAAAGAAAACTTACTTGGTCTTATTATTGAGATTAATAAATCATTAATAAAGATGATAATTTAATTAATTATTTTAATCAGTAAGTTAGATTAAAATAGTAAACTTATAAACTTATAGTAAACTATATAAGTCGCTAAAACCAGCTCAAAAATTAGAATATATATATATATATATATATATATATATATATATATATATAAAAATCAAAGTAATGACGAAAAACAAATAAATTTTTATAGGCCTAATGGATTTCTAAATTAAATGAAAAGTTAATTAACAAAAATAAGGAAAAAGGAATAATTATTGTAAAAAGTTTTTACTTTAACCTTCTTAATTATATGTTTACCTTATCTTACATATCTCGGCTGATTTAGCTTATATAGCTACGTTTAAATGTAAATAAAATTTAATTTTTCGCCTTTCATGTTTTCCTAAAATATTGATATCAGCTGCACTACGCAAAAATATATAAAGTACTTTATTTATTCAATTTTCAGTAAATTATTAAATTAGTATTATTTCTAAATATATTTATTTTAATTTAATTGAAGTTTTGAGCAAGCGTCTCTTCACTTCTCAAGATCTACTTCTTGTTCTGCAATGAA
Source organism: Callitettix versicolor (assembly GCA_022606455.1). NCBI lineage: Eukaryota > Metazoa > Arthropoda > Insecta > Hemiptera > Cercopidae > Callitettix > Callitettix versicolor. The sequence continues at coordinate 69,232,612 of CM040183.1, read as the reverse complement.
ATCCAATTTTCCTCGGAGTAAGTCTAGCGAACTTGAAATATCCTTCTTTCTGCCGGGCGCACCTGCTGTTTTCCCAGGAAGAACTTTACTGCGGACAAAATAAAATATCTTCCAACTGGAATAAAATATAAGATCTCCCGGTTAAGATAAAACAGTGGTTAAATCAATTAATTATTTAAAAAACGGAACAATAAAGTAAAGTGTAAACTTCACTCATTCAAAGTAAAGTAAAAATGTGTTTGTAATAAATAATACAAAGCAAAATAAACGAACCTTTCCAGCTTTCAACAATAACATTCCAAAAAATCAAAATAATATTTTCTCAAAACGTGTTCATCACAATTTGCCAACGTTAAATAAAAATTAAGTTAGTGTATTAAATGTAAAATAAAAGAAATTTACTGTTTTATTGTAAATCGAGAAAAACAAAAAAAATCCCTAACAGGGAATTTCTTTACTTTTCAATTTGCAATATCGACTTGAATTATAGACCTAAAACATTTTTGCAAATTCTGTTGAATAGATTTTGTGAAATTTGATCGCTTTGTTAATATTTGTTAGTTTCATATGTTTATTTTAGCCTTACGTGTGAAGTCATCCATTTGTTGGTCTTCAGTGCTTAGTTGTGAATTCCGAGAGGTTATATTCAATGCTGTTTCACACCAGATCTCACGAAATTAAACGTGTGATAGTGGTATTTAAACAGGATGAGGTCACTGCCAAAACTGCCCGAAAATCAAGGGCAGTTAAAAAAAAATGTTTCCACGATCGTTTGACCGCATTAAAAGGCGTTACTTTGTAGCATACTTGTTTACTGACTGTTGTAGTTGCAATGATTTAACACAGTGATTAAGTTTTCGTATAAAGTATCTTCTAGAGTATACTGAACATCGTACCAGGACATTACAAGGATTCAGCCTGTCTGAAAGTAGTTTTGCATACCATAATTATAACCTTGACAAAGTTTGCCTGCGGTATTATCAATAATGGCTGACACTTACCAAATATGCTTCCATAAATAAATGGATGTAATTTACAATACCCAATATTGTAGCTTCAAAACCATCAAAATTAAAAATAGTATGCCAAACAATTTTGCTATGTTTTAACGTTAGTAAGTCATTATTCCTCAATACATAAACACTCAAAGAACTTTTTAGGTTTAACGTTTTGTAAAAAACGAACGTATAAACAGACAGCTGATGTTACGTGGCCTGAAATTTCCCATCATAGCGTGTAACCCGTTCTTTAAGGTAAATAGAAACAATACAGTTGCTCTTGGGTTCTTACTACGTCCTCAAAAATTTCCAGTTATTAATTGTTTTTAACAGCTGATGTTTGAAATTTCTCATCATAACGTGTAACCCGTTCTCTAAGGTAAATAAAAACAATACAGTTGCCCTTGGGTTCTTATTACGTCATCGAACATTTCCAGTTACTAATTGTTTGTAACAGCTGATGTTTGAAATTTCCCATCATAGCGTGTAACCCGTTAAGGTAAATATAAAAACAATACAGTTACTCTTGGGTTCTTACTACTTCATCGAACATTTCCAGTTATTAATTGTTTGTAACAGCTGATGTTTGAAATTTCCCATCATAGCGTATAACCCGTTCTTTAAGGCAAATATAAAAAATACAGTTGCTCTTGGGTTCTTACTACGTCATCGAACATTTCCAGTTATTAATTGTTTGTAACAGCTGATGTTTGAAATTTCCCATCATAGCGTGTAACCCGTTCTCTAAGGTAAATAAAAACAATACAGTTGCCCTTGGGTTCTTACGTCATCGAACATTTCCAGTTATTAATTGTTTGTAACAGCTGATGTTTGAAATTTCCCATCATAGCGTGTAACCCGTTCTCTAAGGTAAATAAAAACAATACAGTTGCCCTTGGGTTCTTACGTCATCGAACATTTCCAGTTATTAATTGTTTGTAACAGCTGATGTTTGAAATTTCCCATCATAGCGTGTAACCCGTTCTCTAAGGTAAATAAAAAACAATACAGTTGCCCTTGGGTTCTTACGTCATCGAACATTTCCAGTTATTAATTGTTTGTAACAGCTGATGTTTGAAATTTCCCATCATAGCGTGTAACCCGTTCTCTAAGGTAAATAAAAACAATACAGTTGCCCTTGGGTTCTTACGTCATCGAACATTTCCAGTTATTAATTGTTTGTAACAGCTGATGTTTGAAATTTCCCATCATAGCGTGTAACCCGTTCTCTAAGGTAAATAAAAACAATACAGTTGCCCTTGGGTTCTTACTAATCATCGAACATTTCCAGTTATTAATTGTTTGTAACAACTGATGTTTGAAATTTCCCATCATAGCGTATAACCCGTTCTTTAAGGCAAATATAAAAAATACAGTTGCTCTTGGGTTCTTACTACGTCATCGAACATTTCCAGTTATTAATTGTTTGTAACAGCTGATGTTTGAAATTTCCCGTCATAGCGTGTAACCCGTTCTCTAAGGTAAATAAAAACAATAGGCCCTACAGTTGCCCTTGGATTCTTACGTCATCGAACATTTCCAGTTATTAATTGTTTGTAACAGCTGATGTTTGAAATTTCCCGTCATAGCGTGTAACCCGTTCTCTAAGGTAAATAAAAACAATACAGTTGCCCTTGGGTTCTTACGTCATCGAACATTTCCAGTTATTAATTGTTTGTAACAGCTGATGTTTGAAATTTCCCATCATAGCGTGTAACCCGTTCTCTAAGGTAAATAAAAACAATACAGTTGCCCTTGGATTCTTACGTCATCGAACATTTCCAGTTATTAATTGTTTGTAACAGCTGATGTTTGAAATTTCCCGTCATAGCGTGTAACCCGTTCTCTAAGGTAAATAAAAACAATACAGTTGCCCTTGGATTCTTACGTCATCGAACATTTCCAGTTATTAATTGTTTGTAACAGCTGCAACATTCTAGTTACGCTTCACTGAGTTTATTGTGTTGCTGTAAAACTATATTTGGCAATTTTTTCAAAAATTTGTTAAAGTTTTGACAATACATTCGTAATCGTATCACTTCTAGTTTCAGGTGTTACCGCACAATAAATAAATATTCTTTTGCCATAATGATTATACTTCTTAACTACTTCTAAATATTTGTAGTAATTAATAGGCTACTTATTTTTTCTTGTTTCGGACCGCTACAATGACCATCATCGCTCAATTTTACAGCAATCGGTCATATCGTTTACGAGTAGCCTAAAAGATGCGTTACCGGTAGACAGATAAATAAGTCGACAAATGCTTGACTTTATAAGGGTCCTTGGTTTTACCTACGCAATCTTAAGTTTTTCAAATTTCGTAAGAACTTTAAGGGTTTTTTTTGGTATAGGCTGAATTTTAAGGATCATAATATAATTTTGTTTAAAAAAATCCCGGTTTGACAAACAAAAAACCAAAATTGGCAATTAAATTTTAACACCAACAATAAATTTACCGTTTTCCTGTCTTAAATCGAAATATTTACAACAGCATTTAAGAACAATTTGTGTTTAACGGTAATCATAGGCCTAGATAATCTTTTTTGCGAAAATCTCATAAAGAATGAATTAATAAAACGCATCCTATATTTTAAAACGTTTTATTTTGAACAAAATAAAAAAAGTGAAATTAATAAACTATTGAAATCTAAATTGAATTACTTTGACACAATTACACGCCTTTCTCGCCCTTTAAAATAAAGAAAAAAGTATTGTTAGCACTAACAACCAAAATTTACCGTAAAAAAAACTTTTCGCATTAGTTTGTACGACATTGTTAATTAAAACGTCATGTTCCGTTTGCGACACGAGTGTAAACTAAATTAAATTTAAAAAATTTCCCTGCAAGATTCTTTCACTCGTGAAAGAATTGCCTAGCTTTATCGCTATTTTCTGGCGAACTCAAAAATAATAAATCACAGAAAGAACGAAGAAAAACTTAATTAGAAAACTTTGAATTTAAAGAACTTCGCCTCGTTCTGCTATCAACCAAGTGTTACTGAATTATTTTTCGTCTAACGTATAAAATGTCTTCTCCTAAAAAAATACTCCGTTGCGGCCCTCAGGGACTGTTCCTTGGAGTAAGGTAAAACGTTCTTATCAACGTAAATTTATAACTTTTTAATGAAAGTTGAAGTAACTTAGCGGTAAACCGTGTGTTGTTGAATTGTACTTTAAATCAAAATGGCGCAGTCATTATTTGAAAATGATTAACGAATAATACGCAAAAGGAAATCATACGCTAATAAAACAATGTTCACTATTTAATTATATACTTTTAAATTTATTTGAATTATATTTTTCATTTATAATAAATTTATTTAACCAGTTACGGCAGAACAGATGGAACACTGTAAGTGTAATTAAATTAATTATTACACATTAATTAATTATTTATTAATAATTAATATTAAAGCTTGAAATGGTGTACTGAATTAAATACAAAATGTCTAACACATTAATTAGATTTGTTATAGAAGTAAAGGTAAATTACTGTGATCTCATCTGCGTAAGTGTGATTCCCCTCGATCCTCTCCACTCGAATGTCTCAGTAATATCAGCAAGTGTCAAGTCAGTACTTCCAGTTCCCAATATATATTTTTTAGTCTGATACATTGGAAGCACTGAAATAGCCTGTTTATATAGCCTCGTTCTGTACTTCACAGTAAACTCTATATAGAATTTATCTGCAGTCCCAGTCTCCAATATCCAATATTGTTTAGTCTTGTACGTTGGATGCACTGAAATAGCCTTTTTATGTGCCTCGTTCTGTTCTTTTTCACAGTAAACTCTATATAGAATTTATCTGCAGTCCCAGTCTCCAATATCCAATATTGTTTAGTCTTGTTTGTACGTTGGATGCACTGAAATAGCCTCTTTATGCAGCCTCGTTCTGTTCTTCACAGTAAACTCTATATAGAATTTATCTGCAGTCCCAGTCTCCAATATCCAATATTTTTTAGTTTTGTTTTGTACGTTGGATGCACTGAATAGCCTCTTTATGTGGCCTCGTTCTGTTCTTCACAGTAAACTCTATGTAGAATTTATCTGCAGTCCCAGTCTCCAATATCCAATAATGTTTAGTCTTGCTTGTACGCTGGATGCACTGAAATAGCCTTTTTATGTGGCCACGTTCTATTCTTCACAGTAAACTCTATATAGAATTTATCTACAGTCCCAGTCTCCAATATCCAATATTGTTTAGTTTTGTACGTTGGATGCACTGAAATAGCCTCTTTATGCAGCCTCGTTCTGTTCTTCACAGTAAACTCTATATAGAATTTATCTGCAGTCCCAGTCTCCAATATCCAATATTGTTTAGTCTTGTGTGTACGCTGGATGCACTGAATAGCCTCTTTATGTGGCCACGTTCTATTCTTCACAGTAAACTCTATATAGAATTTATCTGCAGTCCCAGTCTCCAATATCCAATATTGTTTAGTCTTGTTTGTACGCTGGATGCACTGAAATAGCCTCTTTATGTGGCCACGTTCTATTCTTCACAGTAAACTCTATATAGAATTTATCTGCAGTCCCAGTCTCCAATATCCAATATTGTTTAGTCTTGTGTGTACGCTGGATGCACTGAATAGCCTCTTTATGTGGCCACGTTCTATTCTTCACAGTAAACTCTATGTAGAATTTATCTGCAGTCCCAGTCTCCAATATCCAATATTGTTTAGTCTTGTACGTTGGATGCACTGAAATAGCCATTTTATGCAGCCTCGTTCTGTTCTGGACAGTAAATTCTATATAGAATTTATCTGCAGTCCCAGTCTCCAATATCCAATATTGTTTAGTCTTGTACGTTGGATGCACTGAAATAGCCATTTTATGCAGCCTCGTTCTGTTCTTCACAGTAAACTCTATATAGAATTTATCTGCAGTCCCAGTCTCCAATATCCAATATTGTTTAGTCTTGTACGTTGGATGCACTGAAATAGCCTCTTTATGCAGCCTCGTTCTGTTATTCACAGTAAACTCTTTATGTAGAATTGATCTATACTAATTGTCCCCAGTATACTTGTTTTTTGTCTTGTGCTTTGGATGCACTAAATTAGACTCTTCTTGTAGCCTCGGTCTGTATTTTCCAATATTCTTTAGCCTGATGCCTTTGTTGCACTGAGACTCTTTATGTAGCCTTGTTCTGTACTCCGCTGTAAAGTACAGTTTGAATTAGCCTCTCCGTATAGCCTTGCCCTGTACTCCCCAGAAACTATAGTCTGTAATTTAAATGTCCTTGACTGAGCAGCCGAAAATCAGACTATCAATTTAGGTTATTTTGTTCTAAATATCAAAGTGAGTTTTTATTGACCCTGTTTTGAAAATATTAGATGTTTTAAACATGTACTAAAAATGTACGAGATTTTTGAAATACACTATATCTTTGTTCAATCTATAAGCATCTATTAAAAAAAAATGTACTAGATAATAGAAATGTACTACCTTTGGAAATACGAGGAAATACTCGTATTAATGGTAAGTTGACAGGGAAAGTAAGTAGCTCACCTTCTCTCTTTATATATATATATATATATATATATATATATATATACATATATATATATATACACACACACACACACACACACACATATATATATATATATATATATAATATATTTGCATATATATATATATATATATATATATATATATATATATATATATATAATTTAATACATTTGCAGTTTCAGTACAATGTTTTTGATTCATACTTAACTAAAATTGATATTGGTAGTAGCTTGGACGAGCTTCGTAGCCTAATTAGCAAAATCCATTTTTAATCATTCAAAAATATATTATTGTTTTACGCATATGTTTTTGAAAATCTAATTCCATACTTATTATAAGTGTTAAAATCAAGGGTATGACCTACCACATGAAATTTTGGGTTCGAAATGCAGAATTTCAAGCGGGCTCCTTATTATGGAATAAGAAGTAGTTTTTTTATGAATTGGAAAAAGTTGGTCACTACGCCTAGAATGGGTTTTATTGTCTGTAACAATAATTTTTACAGTTAACAAATATTTTTAAACTTTTTTTTCTAAAACAGTCTACTTTCCAAAGAAATGTCACGCCGATACCACTCGGTGCACTCAGAAGCACTGTGGGCCATAGTTAAAATCGTTATTAAGTAGAATTTTAAATTCTATTGAAAATACCGAAACATTTTAATTATTTTTTTTTCAATGATGAATGCAGAAACCATATTTAGATATAAGACAAATAATTAATGCTTTTTTTATTGTTCGTAGGTAACCCTCCCCCTTATAAATTCATAACGTGTTTATCAGTTTGCCTATCAATAACGCACCTCTGACTTGTAAATAATGTCAGGTCATTATATAATTTGTTGAAAATAACCTTTGTAGCAACTCGAAACCAAGAAAATATAGTTATTGACAAAAATTATTTACGGGTGAGTTTTAAAAATAAAAAAGAGTTGACTCTAAAAGAGTTACTGATTTCGAATATATGCAAAAAGAGTTTACGTACATATAGAGACTTCAAAAGTTTAAGTTTTCAAGTCCCCCACCTCTAATTTAGACATATTTGGTCGGAAAACTCTCGATAAATTTATGTCGATCTGTTGACCTAGTTTGGATCAAAGCCGTAAATGGGTTTCCAGAATTTATCAACGATATTTTTTGGCTTTTATAAACCTCAACAAAAACTTTTTTTTAAAAAAATCACCAACAATTTTTTTACGCTGCTCAGTCTTTTGCAGTGTGTGTAAAAAAGAAGAATACGATCCAAAAGTATTTGTTTATTTTTGGGCTCAAATACGCTTCAAACAGTGCACTTAAATTTATAGGCTACAATCGGTACAGTTCACAACTTTGCGGTGCAGACGACAAGGAAGTCACGTGATATAAGTCACGTCATTCTTGTTATAAGTAAAACGCCTACTCAGTACGTGTTTAAAAAAAGCACGTGTTTAACAATATTATTATATCCGTCCAACAGTTCAAATATGGCACGTCTCTAAAGTAGGCTGCACTACTAAAATTTGTTTATTTTCAAATTAAAGTGGTGCCAACTTCACAGACTTATAGTGGCCATTCTGTGTATTAAAAAAATCATAATTTTTTACCTGATATTTTAATTTTTTCCATAATTGTAATAAACATGTCAAAATTTGTATCAATTGGAATTTAAAATTATAAAAAATCATTTGAGAAATAAATTAGGCCTAATTTAATGGCGTCAATATTCATTTGCATATTTTTAAATTAGTAACGCTATATTATACAGATCTCAATGCTGATTATGTGTGCAATAAGATGCTAAAATAATTGTAATATTATTGCTAGAAGTTACATCTATCTAGCAATGTATCTAGCTAGACAACTGTGTGGTAATAACTTTATATTTTTGCAAACAACAAAAATATACTCACTCCTCCAAATAATTGTAATAATTTCCAAATGGAATTACAAGAACATTTATTTTCTTTCAGTATTTTGAAAATAACGTTTTCAGTATAGCAACAATATCAATAGCGGCACGCAGCTGACGCGATAGAAGCGAATTATCAAAAGTATTTTTCTTTTATCTTACCCTTTTCGAAATTCTGATTTCACCTATTAATAAGCATTAAAATCTGCATATACGAGCACTGTAAAATTACATAGAAAATATGAAAAATAAACCCTGACCGCCGGCAAAAAAAATCAATTTTTTTACTGATTTTGAAAGTTTAAAAAGGTAATTTATGCTATAATACTGATTACAATAATGAAATCAAAATAAAAAAATATTATGTTATGCATTTTTAAAGAATAGAAATGGCCGGCATTTTGAAACTGTTGAACGAATTTCACTGGTTAAAAACTTGTTCTACCTATTATCAAAATTGATTTTTGCGACAAATTTGAATCAAATCGGATTGATCAAAATTTTTGTGACAAATTTACAATCAAATCGGAACACACACATCACACTACACACACACACACACACACACACACACACACACATCAGAATCTTACCACAATAGCAGCTTTAATGGCTCGCTCAGGTGCAAATATTAATTTTTCTTTGATAGCCATCCACATACATTAAAGTACAGATAAGATAGGTGTACGTGTATTGAGGTGGAGTGGAGTATGTCAATATGTATTTCCGTTAACATCAGTTTCCCCTCGACGTAGTGCCTAATGAAATAAACCCGTGCCTTCCTTCAAGATTCCGATGTTCGATGTTTACTTGGCAATATCTAATTCATAAATACATACGGTCACGTTATACATACTTTATACAATATACACTACCTCACATTTTAATTGTCTTAATTTAATTGTACTTTTTTTAAAGAAGTAATTTGTAACCACCAACGTGAGTATAGAAATTCTAAACCGAATGTAAAATTTGTATATCTGATAAATTGTTTTGTTACGTTAATGGTTGAAGGGAACTTTAATTGTTAAAAAAAAGTAAATTACTGTTTTTTTCAAATAACGAAGCAATGCATACACGTACGGTAGATATAGTTTACAGTTATAAAAAGCATTCAGAAGCAGATAGAGTGTCGAGACAACTGCAACATTTATTATGTAATGTGAAGTTTTGACCTTTTTATGTAAATTACTCAATTCCCTATTCGATGTCCTGAAAAGCTTTTACGGGGATATTTTTGAAGGTATAGCCTCTGGAGATACAACAGCCGACTGAATTTGCATTTAAAACAGAACACTTCTGGTGTCATGTTCATATACTCCTGCTGTCTTAGTTGCAACTTTATTCTGTTTTACTGTTTAGTTGTTACAATAAAAATTATACAGTTAAGTTAATTAATGCTAACTGTAATCGAGTTATATTATTTCGTAAAGCTTTTAACAGTTTGTTTCTAAGTATAGGTTATATAAAAAAGAAAATAAAACTTTTGGGTTAAAATAATATAAACATTCTTATATTTTTTACTTTTCTAGTCAACTTGGAAAAGCATCTTCAGGTGATAAATAAGTTTATTACAAATAATTATCAAAAATATTTATTTTTTGTTATTCCAAGTAAATAAACTTCAAACAAACATAAAATTTACACATACTAACAAAAATAATATATATATATATATATATATATATATATATATATATATATATATATATATATTATACTAAAAGAAGGAATTGTAAAACCCCAGGTGTTACGATCGACAGACCTATAGTGCAATTTAATCTCTCAAGTACTAGTTCAGCAGATTGATGCCCTTAGTAAGTTCCAACAATGCACTGAATAGCTCATCCTACTGTCCTGGAAACCAAAAACCCTTAGCCTCCTGCCAGCAAGAGCTCACAATCACAAATTATATGTTCTGCAGTTTCCTTCTCCGTGGTATATACCAACCATATTCATGTGCAACCTCAGACTATAGTGCTAGGAGGCATATGATTTTCCTGAGTTGTGCTCTGTCCAAGACGTCTGCTCTTAAATGAGCACCTTAACCAAGAGGAGCTTAATGTGGGAATACCCATACAGATTATACCATCTTGCCTAGTGGTGATTGTTAATCCACTTGCTGATAGCAGACCCGGCCAACGATAGAGAGATCTCTAAAGTCGTTTTGGGTCCGATAAACTCAGATGCAGATACCAGTCCAGTCAGTCGGTCTGCCTTCTAATTACCCTCAATGTCCTTATGCCCCGGAGCCCAGTGAAAAGTAATCAGGTCTCCTAGGGACAGAGCATTGAGATTCTCCCGACACACACACACACACACACACATATATATGTATATATATATATATATATATATGAATATATATATATATATACACAATTTGAATCCATAAATTTTGAAACATTGTTCCGATATTTCGCTAAAATCACATCCTGACATCGAAGCTATTCTCTCTCTCTCTCTCTCTCTCTCTCTCTCTCTCTCTATATATATATATATATATATATATATATATATATATATTTTATTTATATATATATTTTATTTTATATATATAAAATTATTCAAATAACAAACTTAAAAAAGTGTTTAATATATTTCGTTACAGGATTACTTTATAGTGCTTATTGGACTGAACAAGTAATAGCTTGAATTTTATTGATGATTTAAATTCAGTATATGCTAAAATTGTTTCAGCGGTTATAAACACACTGGTTATAGTTTTTTTAAGAACATGTATAGTTTATTACATTACGTTTAAGTGTTACAGAACTAGCTGTAATGTTTTTTTAAATGTTGTAAGTAAAATTTGTTTTAATGTTAAATGTGTATAACGTTTTTGCGGTTTGACGTTTACAAGTAAGGTTTGTTTGGTTACATTTACTTTTCTTGTTTGTAATTACTTGTGTATAGTGCTTGTGTAATTGAGTATAGTTTGTTTAAGTGCTAAAGGGATTGAGCTTAGTAAATTTAAGTGCTTGATGTAGTTGATTATAGATTGTTTGTGTGTTTATTCAATTGAATGTAATTTGTTCAAGTGTTTGATGTAGTTGAGTAGTTTGAGTACTTATTCAACTGATTACAGTATGTCTAGGTGCATGATGTAGTTAAATGTAGTTTGTTTGAATGCTTGCGAGTGAAAGTGAGTTTAGTTTAAGTGCTACTTGTAATTTTATTGTTTCTTTGAGAGCTTGATATAGTCGAGTATAAATGATTTTAGTGTTCGATTTAGCTGAACACATTGTTTGAATTAAACAAATATATTGGTTTTTTGAGTCCTAATGCCACTTATTTATAGTTTGAGGGTTTGTGCAATCGAACGTAGTTTGTTTTAGCCTTTTATATTAACGTGTGTAGATATTTTTTAGTACAGTTTGTTTGATTGCTATAATATTAAGTATATTTTATATTATGTACATTATGCATAAATGCTCGGTATAATTGAATACAGTTTATTTAAATATTTATGTACTCAGTTATGGATTAATTTATATAACAGAGGATAATTTTATTGTTTTTACAACCGACATTTGCTTTTAAAAATACCTCTTGTTCTTGATTATTTATAAACTGATTTTGTATAGTATGAGTGTTTATGTAAACCAGTATAATTTGAGTGCTTGAATTTATTTGAATTAAACAGTAATGTCTTTGTAATTTAAGGTAATATATTATTATATTTTTCGTTGTTATTGATTTTTATACATGTGCTAATTGAAAACGATATTTAATCCTACCTAAACTTATTGCATGCTTAATAAAACACTTTTTTAAATTATTTACGATGGTATTTTACTTTAACGCTTCAACAGACCTCGAGTATTATTAAAGTTCAAAGAATTGAAACCAATTTGAAACGCCATTTATTGTTTCATTCTATATATCGTACTGTTGTTTAATTAGTAGAAAAATTTAAGTTAAAATGTATTTTAAATTGATCATCATTTTAGATAACGCTCTTTTCGTAGTAAATGTTTAATTCAAACTCTCTAATTAAAATTAGCGTTATTTAATAATTTTAGTAAAAGTTGAATCTTAAACTATCAAAAATATTTCTATAATAGCAATTAATTTGTTTCATTTGCGAAGGATATAATCGAACCTCGTGTTTCACTTGGAAAAATCGAACATATACAATTTGGTCCCGTAATTGTACAAGAACAAAACAACCTGTTTTCATTTGGGAAATTGAAACGTATAATTTAATTTGGTTCTGCAACCATACAACAAGGGACGCCATGTTCCCGCAAGAACGCTATAAGTTATAAATCAGACAATTATAAAGCTTGACTATTTAAATTTTCTCGGACAAACTTAGAAATAATATAGGCCCTAATGTTTACAAGTAATTATATAGATTTAATTTTTATAATTGTTACGGATTTTTTCCGTAAGAGGTATCACAATAATTATTAGCGAATTTCCATTAGAAAATGAGCTATTGGAGCGCATTAGACCCGGGATTTTAAAATGAGCACTGAACCTGATCGCTTGATTACTTTTTGTTATAAATACAACAGTTGCAATTTTGATTTGATTTGATTTAAATTTGTACAAACATTGATTGTAGACTACTAATAACTTGGACAAATACGTTATCCAGCAAAATATTTCTAACTGTTTTAATGATCCTATACAGCGACGCGATCAGCTGTAACTCATTCGATCTGTGTATTCAGACATGAGCGACCTGGCGTTCAGTTTTGCAGCGATCAAAGCGCGGTGGCGATCAGAACGCGTCTTGCTTGATTTGTCAGCTGATCGCGGTACAACTCCTGCAAAAATGACAGAAAAAACATATTTATATGTAAAAATGAACAACACTTTATACATGATCTGTACCATCTCAAATATAAAAATATTAAAAAGAAGAAGTATATTATAGGACGCGATGTAATAAGAGAATTAATAAACTATTTTAAATTGTTTTATAGTAAAATTAATATATTAACCTTTATTACAAACCTTCATAGATTAACCTTTTAATCTATGATATAACAATTATTGATTTAAAATCCTTTAAAATAAATTGATTCATAAAAAATTATTAGACATACACAGTCTAAAGGACTTGTGAAATTGCACCTGTAGGCCATTAAAATGTTTCTTTTTAATTAATGTTCTGTTTTACTGACGTGTTTTGAGGTTACGACAAGATCATGGAATTTAGTTTTTATTATTGAATTTGTGATTGCTGGTTAAGATATTTTTGAGAAATATTAAGCAAACAATTGTAAAAATAGCCAATTAGAATAGCGTTTGTGAAAATTCATCTTGTTCACAACAAACCAATTTCTTTTACTTTGTTTTACTACATTTCTCTTCAAACTTTTACCGCCATTGCGGTCGCCTCGGTGTGTGAGAGCATTTGAAATTACCTTCATTCCGAATCTTTTTAAAAATCCATCATTTCTTAGTTTTTTTTTGAAATTTTGTTTTTCACCGTCAAAATCAGTGTTAAAACATGCACAAATTAGATCGCATACTTTCAAAATCTATTGAAATTAAGAAAATTAATTTGACAGAGGTCAGGGTTCATTTTTGTATATCAATGTAATATTTTGAAATAAAAAGTGCAAATTTTGTTCAGTTTTTATTGCAGGTTATGATTATGAAATGATTAAGGAAAAATAAATGCTAGACCTTTGTTTCCATCACGTCAGCGAGTCAGCTGCGTGCAGTGAATATGTTCACAGTAAGGTCGCTGCTGAAACGAAACACTAAAAATACATTGTGTAAAACATATTTTACGTAATATGTTTCTTCTGGAAAATTTCAATACAAATTATGATACAATAAACGTTTTTGTTTATTACTTAAAGTATAAACAAAGTGTTTAAAATAATTATTCAATTACGTAATATAAAACATTTTCCCCTTTGTACAAAATTACCGCTTTGAAAAAAAGGAACAAATAAATAAAACCGTCTTCAAAATGAAATGGTCAAAGTAATTGCGTGTTGAACGGAGTTACCAAAACAACCTGAGATTAAGTAGTCTACTTGATGTAACACAGTGCTGTTTGCTACACAACATGTCAACGCATGTCCGATTCTACAACTGCTCATGCGCCGACATCCCCCAAGATAAGGGTAAAACGTGTTTCCAGACTAAGTAGAACTTAACGTGCTTTCTCAGTGTACACATCCATAAACGTGTGACGCTCAGATAACAATGTGTTGCCATGGCGACTAGAGCGCACCTGTATGCAGCAGCTGATACAATATTGTGTAGTGTTATGTAGTGATGTGGTGTTTGTATTAGCGTATAAAGAGGCCCTTCCTTCTTTGCATGTTTATAAGATTTTAAGACAAAATTTAAATTTTAATAGAAATTTTACGTTTATTCGACAAATCGCTCAACAAAACTATAGTACTTTATGGTTTTTAATGTTCTACTTAAAATATTAATTAAATAATATTAATAAACTTAATCAAAATAAGATATTATTATTATTTAAAATAAAAGTATTAATTTATAAATATATAATCATTAAATAATAAATGAAATAGACTATTTCGTTTATCAAAACGAACTGAACAAAGAGTTAGTACGTGGAAAATCAATTTTCGGCCAAAATTAAAACATATTACTTATAAATATAAAGTAAACACATGAAGTAGTTGCAGTTAAGAAAAGTTAAGACATTAAAGTAAAATCGAAAATTACGCTAAATATATTTACACAACAAATTTAAACATAAAACAATAATTGTTAATTATGCATACGAAAAATACCTGTATGTTTTATTTCAACAATTTCAAACCGAATTCAATGATAAATATATTTGTATAAATCGGGAAAGCAGAAAATAATTATTTTGTACAAATTAATGATAACATTAACTAACAGAATTGTACAAAAACATGGCAAAATTGCTTACAAGAGAAAACGTAACTAAACTTTAATTATATTATTCTAAATTTTAAATGATATTTTTAAAACAAGTAATTAAATATTCTAAAATAGTATATACTATCAAGCGATATTTGAATTCAATAATTGATATAAGAGAGGTATTTTTTAAATAAAATTATTATTATCTATGTCTAAAGGTATAAAACTAAATTTCTTTAAATTATTAAATTTTAAGAAAAACTAGGAAGTGTTTTCAACAGAGTTAAGAAAATTAATTATAAAATATTAAAAAAAGCTTAATTTGAGGGTGAAACGAACACAATGACTAATCTATGCACAAATTCAATAATTACCATCGACAACTCATTTTTTCGATAATTTATAATTACATTTCCCTTCTTTAATACTTTTTGTCAGAGTCATCAATCATTCATTTTTCATAAACAAATTTCTCCCTCAAATATTGTTTTTCCGAAAACAATTGAACTCTATGAAATTTCATTACATTCAGGTTACAAAAAACCTTATACAAATAAAACAACAGTCTGAGGTTTTATCGATTGTAGTTCTTAATACAAATAAGTTTTATTTTTATTTTTGTATTGTTCTGTTTTGTTTCAAACACTGCATTCAATTGTATTGTGATGTTGACTAAAGTGCTCTGAATTAACAAAGTATGAACGTTATATCGATTTTATTATATTTCTAAATTTGCTCAGAATGTAACATTCAAACAATGCTGTTAAAAATGCGCATTTTATATTTACGGAAGTATCATGACATTATTTCTAGGAAAAAAACGTTTTTCAGAGGTTTTGATAAATACGTTTTCAGGCTCTTTAAGTCAAAAAAATAGTAGTTTGATGTGTGTGTGTGTGTGTGTGTGTGTGTGTGTGTGTGTGTGTGTGTGCGCGCACAACGATAAGTCTAAAAAATAATTGACCGATTTCCACGGCAGGTTTAGTTTACCCAAATGTTGACATCATTTAAAAAATGTTCAAGCATTTTATTTTCAAGTATTTTTTTGAGACGAATCCTTAAAAAAATAATAAATTACTTTTTAGGATTTTGATTGAATTTTACTCAAATACTGTCCGCAAAAACCAAAACAAAATGGTCGTTATGTCTCGTTAAAATGAAAAATTCATCTAATTTCTCAAAATTGGTTAATCCGATTTTGGTGAATGCATTAAGTTAGTATAGGCTACCAAGATCGAAATAAAAGAAGCAAAGTTAAAGATAAAACAAAAAAGTCTGACCAGTTAGTTTTTTCAAAATTTAATTTTAACCGTAAAAATATTTTGAACACTTACATTACTTGACCAAAATTTATTACAAATTAAGAGCCCATTTTAAGAAATTATACTTATAACCCGGTGTTTTGTTGATAGCTTCTAAACTGGGTTTTTTTGGGGGCAATAATAATGTGAGAAATTTGTGTAGGATTTTATACCATTTATTTTGTGTTTAAAACATTGATCACAGGCCTACTTACTGAGAGACAATTATTTGATTTAATCAAGGAATTTTGAAACTATAAAGTGTAAAACATATTTTTAAATAAAATTTTAATTATTGTTCATGAATTTCGAATTATTTTTCCATTTTTCTCGAGATTAATTACATTTTTGTAAAATTCGTTGCAAAGAGCAAACATTTTTTTGTTAAATTTCAAAAGTTTAGAGCTCTTTATAAACAAAAATATAAATTGTTTGGAAACATAGCACATTTTAAATTAATCTAAGCTGAGAATATGACTTTAACGGGTGCAAAGAAAGTTGCAAAACATACTATGCAGAATAACTTCCGTTTATATTTTTTCAATATCAACTTTTGATTTTTGGTTGCTGGTTTCTAGAACAGTCTAGTTTATCATTAAACTTAATCTTTAATTAAATCGTAAATTTCAGTTTCTAGAACAACCATTAATTGCAAATTGAAGATTAAATATTTAGCCTATCCCAATATTGGTCAATTAAATAATTTAATTGTAGTTTAATAACTATTGCTATTCCGTTTTACAAAATTGACAACGATGTCGAAATTTGGTTTGTGATATTTTCAAAATTTTGTTTATGAATATTGCAATGATAAATAATGTTGGTTTAATTTGAATGACAAAATTTTATTCTTTAAATTTTTAGATTCCACGAGTTTTTTTATTGGTAATAACAATATAACCTATAAATAAATTGATTTTAGATGTTATTAGCAATGAATTTATCATTATGTAAAACATTGTGATAATAGTAATTCAGATAAAGAATTAACAGAATACAAAATAAAATTTGTAATAGGGTTATTTAAGTATTAAAACTTTAATTTTATTTAATTATTTTTCAGATAAAGGATTCAAGATAAAATTTAGGTTCAGTAAAAAAGGCGTTGTTTACATTTTAAGTCTAATTTCCAAATATCTTCCACTACTGCTAGCAATGTGCCGTTTTTCTCAAAAATTCAATAGCCTATAATATTTAGTATAGTACAATGTAAACAATAACACTGTAGTTATGGAAACGAAAAAGTAAACAATCAACATAACCTAAAAATTACAATATACGTTGAGATCATATGTTTAAAAACAGCAATTTTCTCCAATTAATATTTCTTCAAAGTTAGAGAGGTTAATTCAAGATTAGGTAATGTTTCATTAAAAATTTTCTAAAAGCAGAATGCACAATTTAATTAGCCATTATGTTAATCTATCATTTAGTATTGGAACGTTAAATAAACTTTCTATAAACCGACTGCTAATCTCTTACGTTAAAAAAATCAGTATACATTTTAAAATAAGCTGAAGAGTCATTTCACAAACAAATGTCTGACAAAAAAACTAAACTGGTTTTTTTGTTGTTTGTTTCTTCCAAAATATGCAAGAGTTTAATCTGATTAAAATGGAGTATTGTTGTGATAGTTTCTGTAAAATATTTTTTGTAGTGTTTACTTATGGAATTTGTTGATCGTAACACTTTTGGCTTTTTAGAAGCGTTATGTTAAACTTTCTTTCCTCAACGAAAGTTTATCATATCAATTTTTGTTTTAAGTAATCATAAATAGTTTAAAAATTAAATTAAAATTAAAATTCCGATAAGTTTCGTTAATAACAGTTATTGTTTACGAGGCACTAAAAAAACAATGATCTTGTTTTCAATACAATTAATTGAATGCAGAACAAACAAAATAAATTAATCCAAATGAATAATCAATGCCTACAATACAGTTAAATTTTATTAATATATTTTCTAATTTCAGAAACTTTATAACTCTTATCAAACATCTTTTTGAGTACGATGTCTGAGACTTGAGAATTGTTTAATTAAATGTGTAATTAGGAACCTGAATTTCGTTTTGACTATAACGGTTAAAAGTAATTTCCCGTAGTGATACACTTTATGTGCGCATTTTGAAGTCAATTAACAGATGATTCTGTTCTATTACAAACAAGCTACGATAAAATTAGGAAATGATGAACAATGGTGTAAAGTATGATGCGTGACTAGCACTATGGTTGACTGCCAGTCAGTGTGGTTGACTGTTGTACTGGGTTGGATGTACGCTACTGGTTACTACTGCTGGAGTTCAGCGCATATTCAAGGTAAATAAATAATGTATTGCTTCTTCTTCTTCTTCTTTATAATATTCGATTAAATAATTGTCTTATAATTTAAACATTCATTGGGAAATAAGTTATTGTAGGAGCCGTAACGGGTTATAAAATGAGCACGGATCACGATCTACGGATTTAAGAGATTGAATCTACGACCTCGAGGTTCGTTAGTTTGGGAATGCAGCAGACTAACCCGATATAGTATATACAATTCCTTTTTTATATAACCATAGAATTACTTAAACATATATTTATAAACATAGTATAAACATATATATTTATGTGTGTGTGTGTGTGTGTGTGTGTGTGTGTGTGTGTGTGTGTGTGTGTGTGTTTAAATATTTAAATGTTTAAATATGTATATATATAAACTGTATATATAAAGTGTATATATATATATATATATATATATATATATATATATATACACTGAATATATTTAATACATAATCCGTTATCTAGTTGTTTCGCTGAAGCGATGTAAGCGAATTCCAAACAATTAATTGGTTATCCTAAACATTTTTTTAAATTGGACTTGATCAAACTTATCCTAACGATTTTGTTAAAATTTATCTGTAGTCATTAATCAATTATGTAAGAAAACCCTGTTTCAGAGTTACTTACCAAAAGTGGGAACTCGTGTCCAATTTTGTAAATCGGGTAATCATATTTTTTCAAACTTTGATAATCAATAACAGATTCATAAGTCAAGCGTGGACAACCAAATTGAAGTGCCAGATATACAGTTGAAAAGTGAAAATAACAGAAAATATAATTTGACCGATAATAAAGTTGGTTTTTGATTTAATGTCGATAAATATAGAACCGAAATTATTGAATGGCTCGTGGGGTTTTGGCTTTTTGAAAATTGTTACGTAACAATGTAACAATGGAATTTTCAAATTATTATTTTTATTGTCCATATTAAGTTTTATTTTTAATATTGACTGGTCAGAGTGTCATTTTTGAGCGTTCCTTGTATTTAGTTTCAGTCCTTAACAGAGGCATAAGCATCTTGCCTTTCTGGTTTATAATTTTTCGTGTTTTAAGTTAAGAGGAACTTAAAAAACAAAAGTTAAACTACAGACAATCTCGAAACATCGTATACTGTTTTATAACGTTGTCCCATAAGTTCTATTATAGCAAAATATTTCACAAACAACAGATATATGTTATATTCAAAACACAGTAAAAATAAAATCTACTGATATTTGTGTTTGAAAATTTGGCCCGCCATTTTAAAATTTTCACCTTGAACGCTACTTTTTTTAATACGATGTGGATCATGTAACACAACATTTTCATGTGAAATTCTGCGAAATATTGGTAAAATCCATTTTTCAATAGGCCTATCTCTTTTCGGTTTGAGGTTACCGCCCGTGTAACTTTGGAACTCAGTAATAATGGCCTATCAAGAATGTTTTACCTTCTTTTCCTGAAATTTAGGTTAATGATTAATTTGAGTTTAATTTGAACGAAATCAATGTGAATCTCAATTGATAATAACTAGGTTAAAATGTAGAAACAGCAAATAAAACTATCGTCCCGGATAGGCCATTTTCGCTGCGTTCCAAAGTTTGAAGGGTTGCAACTTCAAACCGAAAAGAAATAATTAAAAACAGATTTCACCAGCGAATTTTTCGCTAAATTTCAAATGAAAATTATGTCTCTCATTCAAGATGGCGGAATTTAAACACTAATTTCAGTACATTATAATTTAATTGAAAAGGTTTCATTGTGTTCTAAAGAATAACATTGTAATATATTTTACCTTATTCGGACTTCTGAGACACTCTGTATAAACTAATTATGGTGAGTGTCTGTTTGAAAATAAAAATGGCATACGTGTTCTTCAAGTGCGTCCATGGAATGTTTTCGAAATAATTTAATTAAACATGAAAACGCGTGCGCTATTTTTAACTATTTATTTTAAACACGATTTCACACTATCGTAGAATATTCTTTGTGCAAAGCATTAAGTGCTTTGTGTTAGTTTTTGCTTTAAACAATAGTTAATGAGGCAGAAGCTTTTCCACGTGCTGCGAGTTAAACAATGTCGACTTAGAAAATCTTCATCGTGCTGGTTTAACAGCGGCATTACAATTAATTATTATAAAATAAAGCTGCTATTTACCGCTGCAACATGCTGTAAAGTGCAACAAATTAAAAAGCTGTAAAATGAAAATGTAAGCCATTTCACGCCCCGGCTGTTCACTTAATAACCGCACTTTAGTTAACTTCATCGCTCTGCTTACAGGCGTGCTTATGTAAGTGGTTCCGAAGTAAATAACGACTGTAAAATATTCTACAACAATGTTTGTCTGCTTTCATTGTAAACGTAGCAAAGCACCTGAATATTCCTCAAACTTGTTTGGTCATATTTAGTAATGTTATTAGTGAATTTTAATTGGATAACAAGCTGTGGACCGAGACCAGAGACCATGATATGAGTGCTGAGACTGACCTCTAGATCAGTTTTTGAAGGGCCGTTAAAATTATAAATGAATATACAGAGTGTCTCGGAACTATGAAAACAATGTTATTCTACAACCATGTTTGCTTTCATTATAAACGTAGCAAAGCACTTGAATATTCCTCAAACTTGTTTGGTCATATTTAGTAATTTTATTAGTGAATTTTAATTGGATTAAGAGCTATTGGGGCGGCTGTAGACCCAGACCAGAGACCATGATATGAGTGTTAAGACTGACCTTTATATCAGTTTTTGAAGGGCCGTTAAAATTATAAATAAATATGCAGAGTGTTTCAAGACCATTAAAGCAATGTTATTCTACAGGTACAAACCTAACAATAATAAAATATACGTGTCCTATCTTGCTTAATGTAAATCTCTGTCTGTCTGTGTGATTTGGAAA
Source organism: Callitettix versicolor (assembly GCA_022606455.1). Lineage (NCBI taxonomy): Eukaryota > Metazoa > Arthropoda > Insecta > Hemiptera > Cercopidae > Callitettix > Callitettix versicolor. Next base: position 69,210,866 of record CM040183.1, on the reverse strand, counting down.
ATAATAATTATTTATTCTCGCTGAAAGCGGTTTTTCGTGATTAAAAAAAATTAATATCAGAAGTTAGAGGCATTTAATTTGAATTTAAAAGTAGATAAAACTTATTTTTTTAAACATTAAATAAGTATTTATGTTTTAGAACATGTACTTTTTATTATATTCCACTTTTAAATGTATCCAAAATTACATTTTCTCAGCAATCCTTGAGTCAATGAAAAAAAGGATGCACCGTTGGAGTTATCTATAAATGGTCTAGGCCTATATTTTTTATAAATGAGTACTTTTTTCACATATTAAACTATTAAAAGTTTGAACCACTGCCATCGTATAATTGTAGCAAAATTAAATTTTGCACATTTATTAAGTCAATGTAGTAAACATTTCATGACGTTAAAAAAAAACGTAAGCAAGATAGGATACAAGTTATTTTGTATTACAGTGTTTGCTTGTTTGCTAAACAGATCTGCAGAAAAATAAAGTTTGATTGAACGCTTGCAAGACACCCTGTATATACAGGCGGTTACACTTAAGTATATATATGTGTGTGTGTGTGTGTGTGTGTGTGTGTGTGTGTGTGTGTGTGTGTGTGTGTGTGTGTGTGTGTGTGTGTGTGCGTGTGCGTGTGTGTTTTAATTCGTTTTTTACTCATCAATTTCAACAGTTTCAAAACGTCGACCATTTTAATTTAAAAAAAAATTAATAGCCTTTTTAACTTATAGTTTCGTGGATATCTATTTCACCATCGAAACCACCATTAAAATATGCATAATTTAGTAGCCTATTTACAATTGTCAAACAATCATTCTACTTAGCAGTAGCGTAATTAAGTTTGAATAGCGTTCCTCCCTGCAACAAACTCCCTTCAGTAATATTTACAAAAAAACCCACATCATTAAATTTTACCTACAGTTTTTATAGGATATCGAATTAAATGCTGGATCTTCAAATAAGGGTCCGCCAATGAAACGGGATGATTGTAGGTGGCCTTGAGACAAAGTTGGCAGGTAGTGGAGGACGGTTATTGGCGCATCACCACCTGCACAATCTACCATTTAGTTGCAATGGATTGATGGACGGTTGAACAACGCGACTACGCGGTGAAAGCGTATTATCGAAATGGCGAAATTTTTTTGCAAACTCTACGTGCTCTCCGACATTTTAACATACCGCCTAACCAGCCTGTTCTGTCAGATAATGCAATTCGAACATGGCTAAACAACTTCGAGCAAACGGGATCAACGTCTTAAAAAAAACTCAGGAGTGTTAAAACTGTTCGAACACCTGAAAACCTTGCAGCTGTTCAACAGGCTATGGTTAAAAGTCCTCGCCGATCAGCCAAACAACATGCCCTTCGCATTGGAATAAGGTATCTGGGGGGATACCTGTTTTTGTTTTAATGGGGATACCTAAAAACAAAAGTGTTTCAAACACCTATAACCATTCAAGCCCTCAAACAACGAATTGTAGGCGAGATATTCTGCAATACCTGTCAACATGCTGCGAGAGGTCATGCAAAACCTCCAAACCAGGCTCCAGGAATGCCTTAACTGCAATTCAGGACATTTGGTAGACGTTGTGTTCAGAAAATAATATTTTTTCGTATTGTACCCAAAATGGCTATTCTTGTACTTTCAATTATTTACTAAACATATATTAAAAAAGTTTTTTCGTAATCAATTACTTTATTTAATCCCGTTTCACTGGCGGACCCTATACTTTATTAGTATTAGATATTGCAAAACTGTTAAGATAAAAAAATTAATTTTATATTTATTCGCAGAATTTTACCTTGAGTAGGCTAAACACGTTATACAGCACACATCTGGCCGGCAGCTGTACCACTGCCAGTTCGATTTTTTGTACGTCAAAATAAATCCCGCCCTCAAACCCAACCAAACGGTCGCTTTTGCTGCTATAATTTTTTTTATAATTCTGCTTTTATACACATTAATAATTAACGTTAAAAATATTAAGTTAAGTTAAAAACGTTAAGTTAAAAATATAGAGGAAAGAAATTCGTTACCGTTTTTTATGAATTAATTCCCCCCCATGCGTTCGTTTGCGCCCACACCACTTCGTCGGGGTTGCGGGGGTGTTATTAACCACACTGGTTATGGCTTTTATTTATGAAACATTTTTGACTGCCGTTATATACTTTATAACAATCGAACTATTCTAGGAATAATTCTGGAAGGCTTAAAGAGAATTACGTTCAATGTAACCTATCACTGCTAATAATAACGGTTAACAATGTAATGAGGAATATAATTTCACGGAGCGCAACTAAACGAATTTCCACCAATAATATTTTTTCTTATACTTTTTTGAAGATCTGAAATTACTGTCAAAATTAGTTTTAAGATTTACAACAATTTTAAATTTTAAAATTACATGGAAAATAAACCCTAATTTCATCGGGGTGAAATTAATTTTCGTATTTTTAAAGCAATTTGAAAATTGAAAATGCTACTTTATTATGCATACGTTATATAGGGTGGCTGACAAGCAACCACCAAACCCAGATTTTTTGATATTTGAAGTATTCAAATAAATTTAGATGAGGAAGATTTAAAAACTAAATTTTTTGAAATTATAGTGTGTGGGGTGGGTTGTTGTACAAAAACCTCACCCATGGGCTTGCGACGATTCATTTAAACAACAAAATGGGGTAAATAAAACTAAAATACGATCACCCTAAACAAAAAGTTGGCTAAAATAAGGCGGTCTCTGCATCAGTAAGTATGAATTGCATTATAGTTGTGTAAAATATCATTATGTTACCGTTTCTAAACTCACATTGTTGTTGCATACGTCTAGAGTTGGGAAAATACATAAAATTTCTTTGTTTTTATTCATTTCATTTATTTGCTGCATCAAAAGATACAGTTTTAATAAAACAATATTACTACACATTACTGTACAGACTGTAATTTTGTTGGAAAGTTTTAATAAACAATAATTAATGTTGTTATAGACAACGTTTGTGTAGTCTTTAATAATATATTTTGAAAAATGTCTAAAACCATTTTGAAATGTTTCAAATACAGTAAGCCAATTATTAAATTAAAACTATAAAGCGTAAAACTACAAAAAAAGTAATAATATTAAGCATGTTTTTGATATTTTAAAAGTTTTTTTAGCCTTTTTTTGCCATTTCCCGAGCTATCCGGATTGGTTACGTTCGGATAAGTAGTGCTGATAATCGGCGTTCTACTATATATTCACAACTCGCATTTATTTCAAGCATCGAATCATCCGTATTACATACATCGATGTTTGACTCAAGTGGTGTTATTTGTGGTGTAACAGTTATTCAGGATAATAATCAATCAGGATAATCGACGTTATCTCTTATATAAAAGGCAATGTCCTGACTGACTGACTGATCAACGTACAGCCCAAACTATAAAACCTAGAGACTTGAAATTTTGAGGATACCTTCGTTTTAATATGTAAGCGCGTACTAAGAAAGGATTTTGCAAAAAATTGATTTTAACTTCATTAAACTACTTACCCAGTCCAAATTTAATAAACAACGTATAGCCAATACTATTATAGCTAGAGACTTGAAATTTTCAAGGTACATTCTTACAACAATGTCAAGGTGCACTAATAAAGGATTTTGTAAAAATTTGATTTTAACACCATTAAACTACTAACCCAGTCCAAATTTAATAATCAACGTACAGCCAATGCTATTATAGCTAGAGACTTGAAATTTTCAGGGTACCTTCTTACAACTATGTCGAGATGTACTGAAAAACGATTTTCCAGTATGCAACCCCTAAAGAGGTAAATATGAGGTACAACAATTTTTATTGGAAAAAATATGTTTTTCATCTGACCTTCTTAAAACGTAACATATTCACTGTTAAGTATAAGTAATGAAATATATTTTTCACCTTTTCCCCAAAACGCATCCCTAAAGAGATTGAAAGAAGGTATAAAATATAAAAAACGGGTAGAATTTTGTATTGAAAAAATATTTTTTTATCTTATATTCTAGAAATATGCTATGAAACAAATATTTCAACATTTTTCTGAATTCATCCCCTAAAAGAATAAAAATGGAAAAAGAGTTATCATGGGAGAAAAAGTGTGTTTGCATTAGAGAAAAAATTTTTTTATCAAATTTTCTTAAAAGTAAACAAAATATTTTAAAACACAAATTATGATAGACGCAATTCAGTATTTTCCCCCGAATTCATCCTCTAAAAGGACAAATATATAGAATAGGTATAAATGTTTGTATTGGACAAAAATATTCTTGATCAGATTTTCTTAAATTCGAATGGAACACGTTTGAAGACAATAAAACAACATGTTCAGGTTATAATATTTTTTCATATTCACTGTAAAATAATCACGAGTTTAGATGATCACGCTTTTATTAATATATTTTTTTATGTTTCTTAATTATTACATTACTGAAACAGTTTAAGTTTCGTGGGCGAATCCGCGACGGGTAATGCTAGTACTGTATATTCAAGGATCGCATTTAATTCACGAATCGAATCATCTATATTACATTATTATTATTGATGGTTGGCAGAAATGATGTAACTTGTGATGAAAGTTACTTAGGATGAAAGTTATTAGTCCGGATAATCGGTGCTCTACTGTATATTTATTTCACGCATCGAATCATCCATATTACAAACATCAATGGTTGACGCAAGTGGTGTTACTTGTTATGTGACCGTTATTCAGGACAATAATTAATCCGGATAATCGGTGCTCTACTGTACATTTAGAGTTGGTTATTTCAGACATCAAAACATCCATATTATATATATATATATATATATATATATATATATATATATATTTTTTTTTTTTTTTTTTTTTTTTTTAACGTCCGACTATTGTGCACACTTGGGCTAATGCAGACGATGGGATGATTTATAGCGTATGAAAATGCCAAACAATGGCCGGGAATCGAACCCGGGTCCTCAGGGTAAAAGCCCACCACGCTAGGCTACCGAGGCAGCTCATCTATATTATATACATCGAAGGTTGGCGCAAGTATAATAACAGTTATTCAGGACAATAACTTCTACGGTTAATCGGTGCTATACTGTATACTATATTCAGAATTTGCATTTATTTCATGCATCGAATCATTTATATTACATACATCGATGGTTGGCGCAAGTGATGTTTTTCTTGTGATGCAACAGTTATTCAGGATAAAATTTTAATAACTAGTCCGGATAATCGGGTCTACTATATATTCAGAACTTGCATTTATTTCACGCATCGAATCATTCATATTATCATCGATGGTTGGTCTACTTGTGATGCATTATTCAGATAAAATTTTAATAACTAGTCCGGATAATCGGTGCTCTATATATTCAGAACTTGCATTTATTTCACGCATCGAATCATTCATATTACATACATCGATGGTTGACGCAAGTGGTGCCACTTGTGATGTAATCGATATAACAGTTATTCGGGACAATAATTGTCGACCACACAAATTGGCGGTCAACCAATTCATTACAATAATCCGACATTGCCTTTCATATTATTTTTAAATGTTTGTACATTAATAGGCACAAATAATTACAACAATTATACTACTTAGGCCTATACAGTGATTATTTTATTTGTCTTCATTTTCTCAATCTGTGTAATAAGTTGAATGCTCAAATACTATTACAGAGAATTAATAAAAAAATAACATAATACAGCTTTATTGCTGGCGTGATAGAAGCGAATTCCCCAAAGTATTTTTCTTTATCTTACCCTTGTTTAAATACTTATTTCACCATTATAATAGGCATTAAAATACGCGTAAACTAATATTCTAAACTTTCAAATTACGTTGTAAATACGAAAATGAACCCTGACCGCCTTCATAAAATTTCTTAATTTCAATGAATTACGAAAATTAAAATGACGATTCACGCGGTTTTTAACGCCGATTACGATGGTGAAATCAGATTTGGGAAATAGCTTAAGAAAAAAGTTAGGAATTAAAAAAAAAGTGAAATTACCACCATTTTAAAACTGTTAAACGTATGTTTCTTGATAACAAAATTATCCGAGCTACCGTAATTGATTTTTGTGCCCAGTTTGAATCAAATCGGACCAAAATTGCAAACATGAGCGTGCTACCACTCGCGCGCGCGCACACACACACACACACACACACACACACACACACACACACACACACACACACACACACACGCATGCCCTCAGTATAAATAATTTTTTGTAATATATTTCTATATTATAAATATACATTATTTAAAAAAAAAAATGTTTTTGGAAATAGGGTTTCACTGTTGTAATCGAGAAGAATACATAAGAAGCTCATATGTATCGGAATTTTGAGTTTCCAAAATCCATTGAAATTAAGAATTTTTTAACGACGGTCAAGGTTCAATTTCTTATTTTCAATGTAATATGGACGTATACAAATATGTAGATTTTAATTATTATCATGATGATGAAATCATAATTTCGAAAAGAGATGATAGTGCAAAATACTTTTTAAAACTCACTTCTATCACTTCAGCAAGACAGCTTGTCTCAGCGATTTCTGTTGTTTTTATTCGAGTTTAGAAATCATCCCAAAAGTTATCTTAGATATTGAACAGGAATATTTAGAAATTATTGTTTAATCCGACTTTAAGAAGAAAATAAAATAAAGCATCTATTAGAACATAATAAATATTGTCAAGTCGACATTTTAATTCTATTTAAATTAATGTAGGCCATTGTTAAGTTGTATTCATCAATGAAGAAAACAATATTGTAATTAATATTAAAATAAACGGTGTTCAATATAGAAAGTCTTATAATTTCACAAACAATATTGATCTGTGGCCTGATAGTGCTTAAGGAATAATTTAATAACATTACTTAAGGAAGCCATTACGGAAACTAAATTGAGGTCATATTGCAATATATACATTCTTAGTAAATCAGCTGTCTTACTTGAACATAACTTACAACATACTAGATACCAAATTGTTGATATTTTAATAATAAAAGTCTCTTTAAGTTAGTTTGAAAGTTACCTAGTTTTAATTGTTTTATTTTTAATTGTTGCCAATCGTAGCGCATGGTCAGAAATGACACCATGCCTTCAGCGTAACTGAAGCTTTGTTTTTAATTGAAAACTTGAAAAATATTTGCCTTCAAAAATTAAATTTACAGAATAATCTTAGAAATTCATTAAATTAGATAACGAAAAGCTATATTTCTGACTTAGGCCTATAAATAACTTGCTGTAAAACATTTTTTTAAATTTACTTCGAGTTTAAAACAAGTGATTTAAATTTGTATTTAATAAGAATAGTTTTAAAATGTATGAAATGATATTTTACAACATAATGCAAATGTAGCCTATACATTTCATTTTCAATCTTTATTTTGAGATTTGATTTTATAAATTCCAGAAAATTTGGCTGAAACTGGGACAGTTATGCGATCGATTTCAGAAGATCCTGATTTTTTAGACCCTATAGGAAATCTAACTACACCTATAGGAAGAGAAGCGATACTTTCCTGTACGGTAGACAACCTAGGAAAATATAAGGTAAGTTATATTGAGATTATTTCAAACATCCGCAATACTTTTTCCACACTTCAGATATCGGTTCTAAACCATTTAAGGTCCTTGTTATGTTGTAAACACTTAATTTTTACAAGATGAAATTTTCATTCGCCATAGTGATATAGTTTTTTGTTTAATGTAAATGTAATATAGATGACATTGCTTTTCGTACCAATTCACAGGTCTACAACCAAAAATTTGATTTGATAATTTTAGCTAATCTTTATGTTTTTTGGTGTGCTGAAACCGAAAATGAAGTCCGTTTTTCTCTATCACGTACAGATTTTTTTCAAATCCATAGAACATAATATACCTGCTATACACATAAATTTGGTAAGAAGTAGGTTTTTCTTTTTTTTTCCAAACGATTTCTCTTTTTATAAACACACATCTTTCACTAGGTGGTGTAGGCAATGACTCCCTCAGTAGATGTTGTAGGCCTGAGGGTGTCTAGGCACGACCTGTTCAGACAGGAACGTACTTGTTTGGTCTCAGTAGTCACCGTCTAAAGCTAAACGAGATTGAACTTGTTGTATCAGGAACTTGGAGCTAAATTTCTGTTCATTCTCTCAGTTCAGTAGTATCAACTGAAGTGAACACATTCACTGAGGTCTCTTAGTTGTGTCAAAGTGATTAAGAACGTATTTTAAGGTTTGAAAGTGCATTTTGACAAAATGTCTCATCGTCGTTGTGTTACCAGTCCAGACTACTTCTGTTTTATCTGTGGTGAGTACACAGTTAAGAAATACCAACGAAATATAACAGGTTTTGTCAAAAATGTATATTATGCATATTTTGGCTTGAGAATAGGAGATCAAGATAAAGTGTTGGCTCCTCACAAAGTATGTCATAGCTGCGTAGAAAAACTTCGCTTATGGTACAAAGGAGAGTTACAATCTTTCGGATTTGCTATCCCAATGATGTGGAGGAAGCAAAAAAAACCACGTTAATGACTGTTACTTTTGTACTTGTCATGTTCAAGGCTATAATTCCAAAACCATAAGCTCATTAACTACCTAATCTGGAATCTGCTAGGCCCAGATATCCGGAAACTTTCCACAGATCCACATTTCACTCAGACCATGAATGAGAAGGAGAAGGAAGCTTGGAATTCTTTTAAAGATGTTGTTGAGAAGTTCCTTGGTAACGTGAAGGATCCCAACTACAGAAGTATCGTGGAACGCATGTTGAAGGCATTTCAATTACAAGGTTGCAACATGAGTTTGAAGGTTCACTTCTTACATTCGCATGTGGACTATTTTCCGGAAAACTTAGGGAAGTAAGTGAAGAACAAGGGGAAAGGTTCCATCAGGACATCAAGGAAATGGAACGTAGGTATCAGGGCAAATGGAACGTAAACATGATGGCTGACTATTGTTGATGCTGCAGCGTGAATCATCTGAAGAGTCCTACACCCGAAACGAACACGGAGAAATTTTCAAGAGAAAAACGTTTTCATAAAAATAATAACTAAATATGCCACTGTTAATTCTGAAGCTGTTATTTCTACTCATTTATGTATTTTGTACAGTAAACAACATTGAAATAAATAAAAGATTATGAAAACTCTTATTCGCCAATTCTGTTTTCTTTTAATGGTAGTACCTCTGCCCTTACTTGAGATTGAACAATTTCCTTACGTGATAGAAAAAAACTGACCTCATGTTCGGCTTCAGCACACCAAAAAACATAAAGACTGACCAAAATCATCAAATCAAATTTCAGAAAGATTATTTTTGTAGACCTGTGATTACAATACTGAATATAATGCCACAAAATATCATTCCAAACTGGCTTAAGGAAATTGATATGCAGTTTTTAATACATAACACCAAGATCACTTAATGTTTTTCCATTCTTTTTTTTAATAGTTATCTCTTCCAAATTATTTTTGGATATTTAACCTAACAAATTTGTGAGCCATCTTAATCCAAATTTTAAATTAACTCAAATACGTATATAGTATTAAGTAGCTACTTACTGGTTTATTTAAACAATAAACTCGAATTTTTGTATCATATTACCATATTCGTATTAAAGAAATAAATAAGTAGAACGAAAATGATGGAAAAATATAATTCGTCAAAACCGTATTAAGAATTAACTATCCAACAGTGACAAATGCTGATTTGGTAGCATAAACTGATAAAATGATGAAAAAAATAATGAAGAAATATCAAATAACATTGACAAACTCATTAGTCTGAAATTATAAATTAAAATAATTTTGAGAAAACATTAACGTTTTTAAACATTATTGCGTTAAACAGTATACAAATTCATGTGTATGTTGCTACATTCGTAATTCCTAAATGGAAGCTAAAAATTTTTGTTTTGTCAAAAGTAAGTATCGATCTAACAAAGATCCCATGTGGTTCGGAAACAATAGATCCTATCTGAAAAATGAAAAGAGTTCGAAGGGGAAGAATGGTTAATTCCACGTATACTCATCCGTTATAATAGAGCTTATAGTGATGTGGTATTTTAATGCACTCTAGGAACATAGTGACTAACGTACAGCGACGAGAAGAAGATTGTACTAAAACTCATTCCCATGAAAGACTAAATCTTATTGCCATAGATAGTACAAAAACATAGTTATTCAAACTAATTGTAGAATGAATGTAAAATTTCATGTTCGTAATCCATTAAAAACATTACTTGTACAAGTATATTAAATTGGAATAAGATTGCACTGCGTAATAAAAAAAAATAGCTCACTAGTAATAAATAAACGCAACAAATACGTGACGATGTTCAAAGATAGAGCCAACGACTCGTAGCAAAGCTGGAAATAGATTAGCCTACGTGGCTACGTGGCTACGTGTTCCGGGATATTATAGCGCTGAGCGACTTTAACCTCTTCTGACAAATAGCTGCAATTTGGTACCGTCTCTTATTACTGTAGCCTACCGCAGTCTTCAATTTCCTTAGCCCACTGCTACTGGCAACTTGTAGTCCTGAAATTTTATATTTGTATTTATATAGAATGTGGTGTCGGTCGCAGGTTCGATGTTTTTTTTTGCAAAAATATCAGTAGTGCAATAGTTTGTGGACAAAGATTTTTTTTTGAAGCGAAGATTTTATTGTTAAGGTTAGGCGAGAGGAGTGAATAGAAGAAAAGTCTGCCAAACGGAAGAATGTAATGGAAATATGTAACGAAAGAGTAAATAAATTTAGTTTCTCTATTTCTGTATTTTTTTTCTTCCACCTTTTCGATAACAGTACACGCTTATTATATGAAAACGTTTCGGTATTTGCCCTTAGTTGAAGAACATGTACACTTTGTAACCGTTTTATAATATATTCGAAATCAATATACGTTTTATAATTGCAAAACAACATAACCTGGAACTTATTATCAGCTGTTTAATGAAATCAGCTGATCATTACGAATTAATATAAAACAACTGATCTTTTACTATAACTGCAGTAAATACGAGTAATATCTAAGCTAGGCTCAAGTATTTCTTTAAACAAAACAAGATATTTGTAAACTTATCTTCAAACTAATTGTATATTCAGCAAAGATATCATTAACAAAAGCTTAGTTTCTCTCGGTAACTCCCCGAGTGGCCTTGATATACGTTCCCATTCAGAGATATTAGGTTACTTTTTAAGAAGTCGTTAAAAATTTATGTAAGGTATAAATATGGTAAGACCCTCACTTTTAAAATTTGGGTCTGATTTGACTCAAACTTGGCGCAATTATCGGTTTTGTTGTAAAGTAGCTTGAAGCAGTTCAATTGCTTCAAAATAAAATTCACGCTATCTTCTTTATTTCTTGATATTTCAAGAAATAATAATTGATAAAATTTTTTGTATGTGATCTTTAAATTTTACTATTTTAATGTTTACCGATACGATTCAAACAAAAATCGGTTTTACTGATAGCTTGAATAAGCTATTTTTCAGAAAAAATGAGTTCCACCATTTCAAAATAATGGAATTTAAAGTCTTTAAAAAGTTTGGCTATATTTTTGCGTTAATATATATATATATATATATATATATATATATATATATATATATATATATATATATATATATATATATATGAAATTCAGAAATGGTTTTAAAATAAAAAAGTGTACAACTTATAAAAATGAGTAAATTAATAGAAAAAAAAGATAAAAAACAAATATAATATAAACACATAAACAAAGTATGTGTACAGAATCTGTTACAGAACTTGTGGGGATCACAATAAGAGTTCTTTATTTATTCAGGCTTGCAAATGTCAGGAAAATAAAATCATCTGTTTTAAGTGTTGCATTTGTGACTTGTTCGTGAACTCATCCGTGACTAGAAAACATTCTATTTGTTTGCAATGCTAGAGAAGTCTTCTTTTATTGATTTCGAAGTTCTTGTTTTGTTTAAATTCTGTCAAGTGAAAACACAATTTATAACCACTTGCAAAAAAGTATATTAAAACAATAAATAATAAATAAATATTGCGAACTCTCGTATATTTGACGAGCTCAAGTTAGGTGCTTAGTTTCTGAGGAATCTAAATTTAAAACGTAACCTTGTTACAAAAGTTAATATAGTTTATTATTCTTTCGAACAAAATTTCATTTAAAATTTTTATTAAAAGACGATTAATAAGATGTTATTGTAACAATATTTACGTTGGGAAATATAACAACAAGAAAAAAGCACCAGGGGAGTTACTAACAAAATTGAAACTTTTGATTAATGATATCTTTGCTGAATATATTACTGTTAAAGATAATCTTGTTTTGTTTAAATAAATAAATACGTGAGCTTAAGTAAGATGTTATTTACTGTAATTACAGTAAATGATTTCGTAACAATCAGCTGATTTCATTGAACAGCTGATAGGCTATAATAAATTTCGATTTATGTTGATAAAAAATAGCAATATTAACAACAATTACTATAAACGTTTATATTAATTTCGAATGTATTATAAGTAGTTAAGTACACGTGTTCTTCAACTAAGGGAAAATACCTAAACCAAAGCAACAGAACGTTTTCGTATAATACGTGTGTATTGCTATCGAAAAGAAAGAAGAAAAAGAAAGAGACAAAATTTGTTTGCTCGTTATTTTCGTTACATTCTACCGTTCGGCAAATTTGTTTTCTATTTACTCCTCTAGCCAAAGCTAATATTAAAAGCTTCGTTTCAAAAATATTATTATCTTTATAAATTTACGGATTTTTTATGTTCATAATGGGTTGAATTCTCTTTAAGTAGTAGAATTGTAATACAAAAACGAATTATTGATTTTAATTAAAAATTCTATATTAATTCTTTATGGAAATATTTTTATTAGTTATTTGGTTATAAATGGGTTGATTGATATTTATAATAAGTGACTGTACAGTACGATACGCTGTTCTGTTATCTAGGTGGGTTGGCTAAAAGCTGAAGACCAGACTATTCTAAGTTTGCACACTAAAGTTGTGACTCACAACTCGCGCATCAGTGTAAGTCATGACAACCACAGAACATGGCAGCTTCACATTCGTCAAGTGAAGGAGTCAGACCGCGGTTGTTACATGTGTCAGATTAACACCAGCGTCATGAAGAAGCAAGTCGGGTGTGTTGATGTGCACGGTAAGATATATCCTAATGTAACAGTGCGGTCAGAACATTTAAATCAACTTAATACAACTTAAGTTTATAGAGAAAATAAAAAATAAAAGATTTAGCAAATTTTAAAAGATTTATGGGAAGTGATTTTGTTTTATTGTGCAAATTGACAATTTTGCAAAGTAAATATTCTCAAGTTAGTGTACTTTAGAATAACATAAGTATAATTTTGTGAACTGCTTTTTGATCCAGTGCCACCAGACATCATCAACAACGAAACAAGCACTGACTTGTCCGTCCAGGAAAGCGAGAACGCCACACTGATATGCAAAGCCAAAGGGCATCCTCCACCAAGAATCACATGGCGAAGAGAAGACGGAGAGTTAATCATGAAGAGAAAAGGACAAAGGGATATTGTTAGAGGTAAGAGAAAGTTATTTATCAAAAATTAATTATATCTGTAAAATTATTTCTCTTTATACGCCTTAATAGGTAAACTTCAACCTTGAAACTGAAATGAAAATTAAACCAACACCATACCATCATATATATATTATTTCTCGAGTCAACATTCTTTTTTCTCAGCACATACTATTCGTACAGGCATAAAGGAAAGATTTTTAGAAAGATTTTTTAACCGACTTCTGACATTGCAAAACGATTTTGCGCTAAAACTTACTGTATGTGGAAAATTGTAACATAAAAGACATTTTTAACTGTCATAGGCAAAACGTCATTATAGATGTGCAGCTCGCATGAGCATGCGCGGCATTGCAAATCAGGCAATATTTTGTATATTATACGTAGTTAATTTATTAATCACGAATAGACTATTCCATTACCAATGCCATTTTTTTGCATAACGTGCTTAGAACAATTTCAATATTTACTTAAAAGTCATTAAACGTATAGGTTATGACAGTCCCCTATCCCTGCCCGCTGTGCAAGCCGGGACAAGCATTTAGAATACCAAACACATGTTTTGGACACTGTTTTTATAGGAATATATTTGTGATTTCAAAGAGGAGGATTGTATTTACAAAATGCCGTTTTTACTCACGAACAATTGTATGTAGCCTTTTCAAAGGTAACTAAATCAACTAACATGTTTATATCCATTAAAGAAAATGAAATACAGTGCAAGAAGATTACATTCTTACATGAAATATAGTTTACAACGAGGTATTGTAATGCCCTGTAAAAATGCCTATTAAAAAACAATTATTTGCATTGATATATTTATATATATCAACACAATGTATAAAACAACAGTGAGTGTTGCTATCCCTTAATTATTTGCAGGTTGACAAACTGCATGTAAAAATTTAATATGGCGGAAATCTGATATTTTCGGCAACGTCAACATTTTAACATCACAGGAATTTCGGCATTTTGGTGCAATCCTGATATTAACAGGCAGCTTGAGAGTTACGTAGGTGCTCAATTTACCTAATGTATAGGCCTACCTAAAACTAAATTGCAGTATTGTTATTCTATGTCAATACGTATTAAGAAAAAAGTAACAGTTTTTATTGATCTATAATTGCCTGTAATTTTTCATCGTCGAACTATATTTCTGTTTCTTGGTCTTCTATATTTAAGATTAGACATAATTTCGTTTTGGTGTGTTTGAAAGCTTTTTTTATTTGGGATATTTGTAGCAGAGAGTCGACGATCAGATTTGGCCTACAAAATTAGCATGGTTTATACACTGATTATCAGTGATAACAAAATCAATAATACTAGTGAGCCCATGCGATCTTTCGCAGTTAATGGAAAAAATAAACGTATAATATACAACAATGTACAGCAAGAAGTTGAACAGTGTTTTTATAACTATGAAATATAGTTTATATATATATATATATATATATATATATATATATATATATATATATATATTATTTTAAGGCGATAAGCACATTGAGGCTATTATCGCCTTCCTAAATGTAAGTGTGAATGTAAAGTGTTAAAGTCGTAAGTGTAATGTTGTAAGTGTAAGTGAGTGTTAGACTCGGGTACCGCGAGGGACGTCTAAATCCTTTCAATAGGTGCAGCTAGTCTGAACCCTGCTGGGTATATATATATATATATATATATATATATATATATATATATATATATATATATGATGTATGAAATATGTGGTAATGATAAATGAACGAAAAGAAAAAGAAGAACTTTTTTTGTGAAATCACTATCCGTAATTGAACGTAAAAAAGCACTAATTCTGTAAATAATAAAATAATTAAAATTATACCATTGGCTGGTATTTAATTACTCTAATTCTTACTTTAATTTAATACTTGTATTTTAAGATTACTGTACACATCTTCTTAAGTAAAATCGTTCTAAAACCATGTAAAACTACCATTTCTTTCTTGTTGGTGTGAACTGCTATCAAAATACATGTTATAGTTATATTTAATAATTGTATGACTTGTTAATAAACCAATATCATTCATTATGTTTAGGTTATTTATTACAATATACCTTACGTTGTTCTACTTTCTTATTTAAAACTATAACCTATAAAATTAACGACTGAATTCTAACATTGCACCTTATTGAAATATTTACAAATGAAACCTACTATAACCGGTTTTTACATTAACCTAAATTACGATACAGTAGTTACTGTTTACTGGAAGCGGAACCTTTTTTAAATAACATTTATATATTAGAACCAGCCTAAATTGTCATACCGATTCTACTTTCAAAACTGATTTGGCCAATAATTATCGAAGTTTTGGATACAGTATTATTTAAATATTACTTTCACCAATGTTTTTTTTAGTCAGCTCTTTTGGTATATACACATTTAATTATTTGTCACCAATGAATACAGTGTGCTGCACTCTGACGGGGACACTTCATACTGCTTCTGGAATTTTGTTTACAAAACGTTTATCGGTTTTAAGTCAGTTTTGTTTTATTGTAAAGTTTTAAAATGGAAATGTATGAAATATGAGAGTTCGCTGGTGTTCTAAGGAATCTGTAGGTACCCCATATATGTAGTTTCAATAAAGCAGGTCCTTATTATTGGTACAGAACCGATCGAAATTCTTAGCGCAATAATATATGAAAAACATTATGTATATTTTAATTCGTTTGGAGCCCGCGCAACATAATTCAAAACAATATATTTTTTTAATATATACATTTGAGAAAAGTTAAAAAATACAGTATTGTTTTCAGCTTTTATTCGTTGAAATAAATACATTAACCGTTATATTGGGTTAGTCGTTTAACAAGCACTTAGCAACGTGGCTGTTACGGAGAATTATTGTGTGTTGAAGCACTTCAAAACATGGCGTTTAGCTAAAATGACAATAAAATTAACTATTGTAGGTTAGTATAATTTAGCTCGAGTAAAAATTGTTTCCGCGGTTTAACAAACATGTTGGACACTCCCGCTTTGCAATTTGTCAACATAAATTCTTGTTACGACAAATCCAGATGTTTCACCGAGTATTTGTGTTTATGTTGACCTAAAAACATGATTCTTTGCTAACTGAATGATATATATACAGACTGCATAAAAATCCAGTTTTACCTCAGCATCTCTTTATTACAAAAACATGTCAACTGAACTTTTCAAGTACGCTTGTTGTGTATATTCTACGTGAATTTCATTGTTATAATTTTGATTCTTGTATATCGCCACGGAGTTTGTTTAGAAATACAAACATTTTGTTGTTTTAGTTTTAATTTCAAAACAAAAACCAATGCAAGTATAAAACAACTACATCGAAGTGTTGAGCAATCGATTCAGCTCGGGAAATTAAAATGTACGGCGAGTAAGAAAATAATGTAAATATTGAAGACGTATAAACTTTCCTACGTGCAACATAAACAAATGATTTATATAAAACTCTGAAAAAAACTAAAAAAATATCTGTAGAAATTTGTTTTTACAAAATAAACGAGAACTTATGAACGATTTACGCTGCTTGTTTCGGTCATCTTTCCACAGTCATCCCATCGAAGATAGGATGGTGGTGAGAGACCAAGAGACCATTTAGACTTTACTTAGTGTTTAGGCCAAAGTATAATTTTTTATCTTTTTTTAAATATTTATAACTTATAAATTTTATTTTAATGTTAATTATCTAGAGTCAATATATTTCATTTTCTCCGTTGATAATGAAAAAAATTTTAGTTTAACCAGATTAAACTAACAGATGTAGTTCTGAAATACATTAATTGTTAATATAAAATTGGAAAAAATCTATAGGGCCATTAATGATATATATATATATATATATATATATATATATATATATATATATATATATATATAATTTGAGTTTAATGTTTACACTTTAAAATATCTTTTATTATTTCAAGTTCCGGATATTCGTTTGTAGAATATCAATAAAAACTATCAAACTTTTTCACTATGGCAGAAGTTTTTTTCTAAAACTGGATCATATTTACGTTAACTTTGGTTTTGTTTAGCTATTGGACGAAGAGCATAGAAGAAAAAATCATAACATAACTTTAAGATACTGATTTAGTTCTAGTAGTTCACCATTACGATTCAACACTAATGCAATCTGTTTTATCAGCTGAGACATACAATGGCAGTATACTGCAGTTCTGGAAAACGGACAGAAGACAAATGGGAGTGTACCTATGCATCGCAAGCAATGACGTACCTCCAGCAGTTAGCAAGAGAATAATGCTCAATGTAAATTGTAAGTAATTAAATTTGGCCGCCGCTGGATGACTTTCAGACTGTGTTTTTCAGCTTTTAAGATAGAAGTAATATAGGTTCGGTTTTGAAAAATCACACGCGGTGTCGATACCATGTTATCTGACGTCATTTACTGGTCAGGATGACAGTGATCCTCGTTGCCAAGCACCACTAGTGGTTTTTATGTTTATTTTCATATGTTCAATTGTGATTTTGTTGTATTTTAGTAGTTTTTCACCCACTTAAATAGTGAAACTCCGAAAAATAGGACCACAAAAACAAGAAAAATGTAATTATAAAAAACAGCAATTCGACGCATTCAGGCCTCAGTAAATGTTGGCAGAACTTGTTCGAGATGCTTTGTAGAATAATGATGTAAATAAAATGATAACAAGTTTTTTTGTACAGAGTTTTATTTTAATTAAACAATTAAAATCGATAATTTAAAAAATAAAACAAAGTTAAAAAATAAGTTTTCAATTTGAAATGTCTGTAAAAATTCATTATTTCCCCTTTCACCCTAATTTAATTTTGGTTTGACTATAAGAGTACACAGGAACAAACTATTAGGGAAACAAAGGAAATGCTTCAAAACATGTAATAAAGTTGAAATTAAACTGACATTTACTGATAACAAAGTAATTATAAGTAATTTAAAATTGACCAGCCGTAACACTTTTAAATTTTCAACAACTGAAATTTAACGGAAATTTAATTCAACTAAAATGTTCACATCAAAGTTTTCTAATAATAATAACATTCATTTTGAGAATAATAAAGTAAAGAGAATTTGTAAAAACTTATTTCTACCTCCATTTAAAAAAGTAAATGTTATAAAACAGTGTTTACAAATAATTAATTCTATTACGAGGATAAACTATATAATCCTTGGGAATTGTTTACATATTTTAACGTAATATTTTATGAAAACCGTTAATTTAATAATAAATAAGATATTTCGTAAATTTTAACAATATAGTAACGTTCAATATTGTTATGCTACCCTTCTGTGAAAAACGCAATTGCTTCTAAAGTTTCTTTCCCGACTGCCTACAATTAAGGTAGTAATGTGTTTGTTTAATAAACTGATACAAATACAAAAATAAAGCTTCTTTACAGCAAATTTTTGTGGCAAAGAGGTTTAATTTGTGCACACACACACACACACACACACACACACACACACATATATATATATATATATATATATATATATATATATATATATATATATAATACCAAATGTCTAAATGTAGTATTTATTCTGTCTGAACCATTCTGTATTTTAAAATAAAAGTGGAATTTAAGAAAATTGACATTGTAATGCTGTAAAACAATTCCGTGAGATTTGAACGAACCGTTCTGTCAAAATAAACAATACACCAACACGTGCTTAAAACAAGCGAAACAAGTTTCTTTGTTAAACAAGAGAAACCGAGATTCTCTTCTCTGAAACTTTGGAGTTTTCCGTTTTGTGTTACCTCAACGAATGGGACTGCTTAAAAGCAAACTTTGTCTA
>CM040183.1:69184012-69186512 GCA_022606455.1 Callitettix versicolor | reverse complement strand
TAGTTTAAAGTTTTTAAAAGACCGTTATTTTTAAACTGATAAATATAGTTTAGGCCTACTTTTTTCTAATTTGGCCTTTATTAGGTAAACAAGAACGGTACGTTTAGATTTTATTATGGAACCATTCTAGAGATAAAAATATTTTGTAAAAAAACAAAATGGCAGCTGGCGGGAAATGTTTAAATGCACTTTTTTCATATTTCTAGATATAAAATCAGTTCTCGAAAGATTGCCGTATACTTTGAATCACCCTATATATGATTAAGATTAAATTTAAATTCATATTTTATACATAAAAATGTATAATTAAATACAATATATCGAAATACACTAAAATATATTAGACATATCGAAATGTATTTACATATATCAAGTGCATCGACGAATATGAAATATATATTTATAGAAGTTTATTACCTTGTAGAAATTTTAATTATAATTAAATTGATACAAGATTTTCGAAACGCAAAATGTACTGTTATATATATCAATATAAACATGTTCCTCGCATCCTACATCACAATCATGTTTTATACATTTTAAAAAGTCCTTTTGTACATGTCAGCAATCGATATATATATATATATATATATATATATATATATATATATATATATATAACTATTGTTATATTATTGTAGTTGTAACCTCACGTTGTAACTACAAATTTTAGAAACACTGATAGGTTATTTTCATTTCATTTTTATTTCAAATTGTTATTTTGTACGATATAGTTCACTACCGTAAGAAGGATAGTGAATTAAAAAAAACATTTAGACTAAAACATTTTTGTTATTGAGTCAAAAATAAATATCATATAACATGTTTTATCTTTTTTTTAAATTTTTAAAATTCGAAAACACGACAAATTAACATAGCTAGGTTTTAATAACATAAACTGAAACTTATTATAACCTATCAGCTGTTAAATGAAACTAGCTGATTGTTTCGAATTAATATAAACGACAAATTAAATTAGCTAGTTTTAATAATATAACCTAAAACGTATTATAGCCTATCAGGTGTTCCATGGAATCAGCTGATCGTTACGAATTAATATAAACGACAAATTAACGTAGCTAGTTTTTAACAACATAACCTGAAAAGTATTATAGCCTATCAGGTGTTCAACGAAATTAGCTGATCGTTACGAATCAATATAAAACAACTGATCTTTCAATATAACTACCAAAATTAAATTAATGATTCATTTCATATATTTAAATCGATCAAATTTTTTGTAGTTTTCGTAGTGTAGTGGTTAACACGTGCGCAAGGTCCCCGGTTTAATCGAAACACAGTAATTTTTAATTATAATTAAATTGATACAAGATTTTCGAATCTAAAAATGTACCGTTATATATCAATATAAACATGTTCCTCGCATCCTACATCACAACCAGCCCTAAAAACATGTTTTATACATGTTAAAAAGTCCTTTTGCCCATGTAAGAAGGCAACAGAGGAATAACATGTACAGCTTCACAGCTCATGTTCACCTACAGCTTCACTTTAATTATATTAATTAAATTTTTCGTTTTTTTATAAATTCATTTCATCTCTTGAACAGATGATATTAAGTGTATTGATCTAGGAAGATATTTTGTCGGCTAATTCCATTTAAGAGGATTACAAGATCCAAGCAAGGATCCAGCCCGCTACTAATAACTTGTCAAATAAAGGGAATTGATCTTGTGAATTAGTGCCGAGTTGAGTCCCGGCTTAGCAAACAAACCCAATTACTAGGGATTATTGTAATGATGATTAATAGATAAGGTATTGCTCAGAAGAGTAAATTTTGTTATTAGCGGTACCTGCAACGTGTATTATCATTAATTATTCCAACATCTGTGAGTTATTGAACTTATTAAATCCTGTTACAAAATACAGTGTGGTAAATGTAGTTCTAACATTACAGTGTTCTAATACATAAATGCCAGGTGTGCCAAAATAATCACACAAAAGTGGTAGGAAATATTAGGCCTGTAACGAATTTTATTTTTTGGCGCGCGATCCTGACTGAAGATCATTTTTTGAAAGGTCATTTTGTGTGTGTGTGTGTGTGTAAGCACAATATTTGGTAATCAAAATCGATTTATTGATAGCTGGAATAAGTTTGTTAACCAGCAAAATTTGTTCAACAGTTTCAAATTGGCGACTGCTTCTAGTCTTTAAAAATTCATAACATTAAGTGTTTTTGAAAATCTGTATTCACAGTCGTAATCAGCGTTAAAAATTGCAAAATCGTTCAATTGGAAATTTAATTTGACGCGTGCAGGGTGCATTTTGATATTTTCAATGCAATATGAACTTTTAAAATGCTAATAAATGCAGCTTTCATCGCAGCTTATGACAGTGAAATCAGAATTCCGGAAAGAGAATCCGAGATTAAAAAATGACGTTATAGACAGTTGTGCGACGAAATTATTAATAAGAGTAAGTAATTACAGGTTGCAAAAAATAAATTAGGATTGATGTTTCATTGCAATTTCCGTTTACC
>CM040183.1:69169012-69179012 GCA_022606455.1 Callitettix versicolor | reverse complement strand
GACCTAACTGTTGACACACTTTGAAATACCCCTTCCATTAATAATTCAATTATGGCTGTGTTCTCTGTTTATCGTTAAAACATACTATGTGGTGTAGTAAACTCTGAATAAATATGATTTGTTTCACCGTATCGTAGAAGTGTATTATTTCCAATAACGTTTAATTACTCTGAAACAGTTTAAGTATCAAACATACTCTAATATGTATATTTATATATGTCAGCGTTTTCTGTTTGGTTTTTGTTTTTGTTTTTAATTTTGATCCTTAAATAAAGTAGATGTGTATACCTACTTATAAATAAATAAAATTATTTGTTGTATGAAATAAGCATGTAGCATTTTATAATTATCTAGTAAGATACTTATAATTACTTTAAGTTTGCGTATAACACTTATTACAATTTTGTACCTGTCTGAATCTTATTATGTTTAAAAAAAAGCCAATCTATGAGTAACTTAATAATCTAATGCAAGGTAATACAAAATCTGTACGAATTAAATTTTATCTGTCATCGACATTTGTTGATAAAGACAGTTAAAGGTTACTTTTCAAAAATACATAGAAATTTGGATAAATACAAAAAAAAATTAGTCAATTGCTAGTGGCTTGACGTTTACAGAAAAGTGTAATATTTGTATTTTTTTTCGTGATTAAGAAAAAAATAAAAGCCTTATAATAAGAAATTTTAAATAATTTGTGTTACGTAATAAAAGTTCTTTTAATTGTATTACTTCAAAATTATACAGCTATTTCAAGTCAGTTTATGTTATTTTGTGAACTTATCATTATTAATAGTGGAATAAGACCCATTAATGAACAATTTTCAAGTGACTATCACAATATGAGTTCAAACGTCCTTCTAATCTGTCCTATTTCATAATTCCTTATTGTATTTAACAATTTGTATCTATTTTCTAATCTACATTAGCTGTAATACGGAATTATTTACAAATTTGTAGCCGCCGTTCCTGAAACTACAAATTTAAATTTTCGTCCGTACTTTCCACTTGTAAGTTGTTCATTTTTATATCGTAAAAGGCGATTACATTAATATATTCATGTTTAAAAAACTACTGAATCCTTTCTTCTTGTAAAGAATTAAATGCAAATCTTACGAGAACAACATTACTGTGAAACATTTAAAAATGCTTGTCTGTATTAAATGTATAGCTGTAATATTATTAACCAAACGTAAATATTTATTGTGACTGGCATATAGATATTTATGGTAAAATGTATGTACCTAAAATTAAACGTTTCTTTTTAAAATAATAATTGTGAAAGTAACTTATTTACCCTGCCTAATAACAAAATGGTAAACGTATAATATTATATAGATTTTGTGCCAGATAGACTAAGGAGGCCGAAGGATCAGTGTAACGGAAAGGATGAAGCTTACGACAGAGTGACTGGTGCTGTCTCGAGGTGCCTGTCAGAGGCTGATCTGTGTCTTAAACAGTGGTTAAAAGTCAGCCAGTTAAGAATTGACGTCATCCTGACTCGGGACTGTCGAGCAAGGGCGTTTAGCCATTCAGTTTTTTTCGGGACTGTTCCAGAGCCATTCAGTTTTAAATGTGCACTGTGAGTAATACTATCGTCCTAACCAGACGAAGGGAAGAATTGTTGAAAAATATTTTTTTAAATCTTAATTTATAGCAGTTTTTTTCTTATTCTAAAGGTGATTCTTATTTGAATTTAACTCTTAAAAACAATGTTGGTCGAATCGGTGAAATATACCGGATTCCTCAGACTCTGCTACTGAATTCCTGCCGATATTTCCTTCAAAATGTTTATTAAATAAGTGATAACTTTTAGAAGCGTTAAACATTTTGAGGAAATATTTAAAATTATGAACACGTTTGTACGGCAACTAGGCTAGTAAAATATATTTCACTGTAATACATGCATTAAAGCATTATAATATGCATATGTTAAAACGCCATCAAATGTATAAAGAATTTATATATGTTTATTTTGTCAAAAAAGCCTTACTTATGCCGGAAATTCAAGTGTAATTTTTTTTTAAGCATTACAATCTCTACGAAACTATTTAGAAAAAACACGAATTGTGTTGTGAATTGATAATAGCATCGTTAAAATGTGCAAGTATTTTTTTAAAAATTGTTATTAAATGCGTGAATGTTACAAAATTAAAGCAAAATTTGTAAATTAATGGGCTAATTGCAGGATGTTTTGGACGTTTCTTTAGATATGAGATATTTTATTTTAAAAATAGTAAATTTACAACAATGTTTTGAAATATTACGAAATATGTAGAATATTTTGTAGATATTACTTAACAAATTATTGTTCAGTTTTTATAAGAATCACGATATATTTGAAAATATTTAAAAGATATGCAGTAAGTTTGTAGAAGTATCGTGATTGTCATAAAATATTAGAATTTTAAGATTTACAAACTTTGAGAATTTTTTCGAAACATTACTAATTGTTTAAATATATTTGAAAAACATCACGTGATACTAAAAAAAAAATTAAAAGGATCATATTATAATTGTGTGGAAAATTTAAAGTTATCATGAAATGTTCGATTTCTCGTAATTCGATCTGTTCAATGAATGAATTTGTAGGATTACTATTGTACTGCGACTATTGTTCCCATTTCTATATTTCTCAGATACCCTTCTCCAGTCCTAGTCTATAAAATTTAAATCTGTAGCTACCAGAAGTAGTTAAGGATATTAGGTCCGTCTTTACAGACAACTGGATGCGTGGGTAAAGCTAAGCTACACTGGGAGGTCGCTAGGTTTCCCAGGGT
Organism: Callitettix versicolor; assembly: GCA_022606455.1. Lineage (NCBI taxonomy): Eukaryota > Metazoa > Arthropoda > Insecta > Hemiptera > Cercopidae > Callitettix > Callitettix versicolor. The sequence goes on along the minus strand of CM040183.1, from coordinate 69,176,232 downwards.
TCCGTTTGATGCAGCATTAGGCCAATGTCATTTACTTGATCAGCACGGGTCACTTCACACTTTAGAGTTAGCCAAGCAATGTAGAGTACTGAATGTGTGTATCTTGAGCAGATAAGTGAGAGCAGTATGAGCTAGAGGTTTGGTGGGATTGCTAAACCCATCAGCTGCTACGTCTGTCGGAATTCGATCTGATAAAAGTAAACTACACAGTTCTTGAAAAAATCATTGGAAAGTTTTAAAACCAAATCATAAGTGATGTTTCGGAGATACTGCATTTTACTAACGTTAATTTAATTACACTTTCACTTCTTAACATTTCGTGTTGTTTTATAAATAGTTAAGCAAGAAAAGCACGAATTACTAATTAGCATTATTTATTACTAAGCATAAATAATTGCTGACGAGTAGGCTACGTTATTCCGTTATTCTTGGGAACCTTTGAAGAATTTATGAAATTCGGTTTCATATTTTACTAAAATTTTGATTATGTAAATCATAACCCAATATAACACAATAAATTGTATAACACAAACTTTAGAAAAATCTGATAAACCGATTGAGAAATTATGCCGATATTATCCAGTTTTGTTTAAGGATACAGCGACCGTCTAGGATACAGTTAGTCCTCGGTAATTCTGCACGTTTAAATAAAATCTTTTGAAAATCGTTACAGTAAATTTTGTAAAACTAGTTTTTAACTGGTTTTCGAATAAAAAGCTAACATTTTAAAAAAGCCACGATATATGAACAACCAGATCTTCTGGAAATATTTCATTAAAATTGTTAAATTAATTTCCTCTCCAGACATGTGCACAGAAGACACGAGTGTACGCGAGCACACACATTCAAATAAAAAAAATAGACTTCTGAATGATAGATTTATTAAAAAAAGACTCTATGATCGATATGGCTTAACCACTGCTGCGTTTCTGAACTGCGCATTTCAAGGTCATTAGTTTCAGCCGCAGATACTCCCGTTGTTTGACCCTAACCGTTAACGCTGATCCCTCGTCCTCCTTAGCCTAACTGGCAAAAAGTACGGACATCAAAGAACAAAAAAGGTAAACTTTTCTTACAATTTTGTAAAGTGAAAAAAATAGTTTACCAAACTTTACAGTAATTTTAAGCCTTACCTGCTTGCTCCCCTAATACCCATCTGCGAAGTTTTATTCTGTTCTTAACGTTGCCGGTATTTTAAAACTAATTTTAAATTGTGTTTTTCAATAAATTACAGTTTTCAACATTTAAGTTGTGTGATAGTTTAAACTCCTTTTTTTAAACTACGTATTTCTAAAACAATATCGCCTGTTTTAAAAAAATGTCTTAGTTTTTCAGCAATATCTCATTTCAGTTCTCTTTTATTTTGTTGGTGGTTTGATAGAGAGAGAACCAAAGATAAAAACAATAGGTCAGACAGAACAGATATCGACCGTCATCCAACGTAATGTCTGGTCTGTCCTCGAGGCGAATAACATTCTTTCAGTATTGAACAAACAAATACAAATAAGACCTTAGCGTACGTTATTAAAATACGTCCCTTCTGGATGAGCCAATATGTTGCCCATGAACGTCAAAGTACTGTGGGTTTTTTGCGGCAAATATTAAAGAAAACTGAAAATGTTTGAGAGGCGAAATGTGCGCCACACACGTAAATATTAATATGAAATTTTATCAATAACATTTGATTAGTTTTTGTTGATTATTATTGCTTGTGCCTAATAATGTTATTAATTAAAAGAAAAACAATGATAAATGTAACATAACATTATAACTCCGGCAATATACGAGTTCCCTGTGGTTATATTACTGTATTTAAAAAAATAATCGACTTGTTCTTGGCAATACGGTTCACAATGGTGGCCATTTATAAATATTAAACGACAATTTTACAAGAAAACATTAAATTTTTATAATAAACTTCAATAGTAAAATATTTGAACATAGAATAAGTAATTTTTGGAGTCAAATAATATCGTTAAATTTTGTGAAAATAAGGGTAAATAACGTTGATCTAAACGAATGCAATATTTTATCAATTTTCAATGAAATACAAACACAACTAAATATTTTGAAACCTTCTAACTTCTGAATAATTTATTTTTACTACATTGTTTTGCCTTCAAGAGCGTTAATCTACATAAAATAACTGTTAACTGACATACTTATGTTAGTGTTAAGTTCTCAAATTTTACAGTATTAAATTCTTTACGTATTCATAAAACTTTTGTTTATTGGCAAGTTGACAAAATTATTCAAGTACAAATGTAAAAAAGTGTGTTATTCTACCCTTTGAATAATAAAATACTTACACTTAGAAGCGGATATCGTATTAATAAAATTCAAGTATCACAACTTGCTAACCAAGCGTTTTCGTTTTCAAACCTATTTTTAAATGAGCATTTTATTCTTTGATTTAAAACCGTCTGAAAGACACTCTCTTCACCTTTGACCCCTCTCCCTATCTCTATCTCTTTCTTTATATATATATATATATATATATATATATATATATATATATATATAAAACATTAAATGTGTTACAAAAAAATTAATGTATTAATTTAATTACACAGTAAAAAAAGTACACGTGTGGAACTCGGGGAGGTACCGACAGAAGCGAAACTTTTGTTAATGGTATCTCTGCTGAATATATAATTAGTTTGAAGATATGTTTACAAATATCTTGTCTTGTTTAAATAAATAAATACGTGAACTTAGCTTATATATTATTTACTGTAGTTATAGTAAAAGATCAGCTGTTTTATAGTATTTCATAACGATCAGCTGATTTCATTGACGCATCTATGTTCAGGTTATGTTCGTTTTAGGTTATGTTGTTAAAAACAAGCAGTATTAACAACAATTATTATAAACGTTTATATTAATTTCGAATGTATTATAAACGGTTAAAACTTTCACGTGTTCTTTAACTAATGAAAAATGACGAAATCAAAGGAACATGTTTTTATATAATACGCGTGTACTGTTATCAAAAAGGAGGAAAAATGAAGAGACAGAAAAAGAGAGACGAAATTCGTTTGCTCGTTCGTTCCATATTTCCGTCACATTCTTCTGTTAGGCAGATTTTTTCTATTCACTTCTCTCGACAAAGTTAAATTAACATTAATATTAAAATTTCGCTTCGCCTTTGATGGTAAATAAATTTTATTCATTTAACTGAATACAGAAAAAAACTTCAAATACAGTAGGCCTACACCTAACATTTATTAATACCAACTTATGGGTATTATATAATTCCGTAAAAATCGTACGTTTTGGAATTAGTCTATAAAAGTAGGCTATAGTAATTATACTATTCATTCCATAAATTTAATTTTTAAAATTGTCAACTTGATCAAATTTATAATTTATTGTGTATGATACCTGTAATTCCTTTAAATTTGTAAAATTTTTCTCAGTAAATTAAATCTCTGGGTGTTGAATTACAGTCATAAGGTAATTCGGTTTCTTTAAATTTTTCCAGTAGATACTTAGCTTCTATTATTCTTACTTGAATTACACTATTGTTTTAAAGATAGTTTGGAAGCTGGAGTTGATCTGCGATTAATGCTTGATTGAACTGGTGACGATGTAGATCTTTATAATCGATGTTACACAAGTTATCGATGATTAAAAAAACACACTTCCAGTGGCGGCAGTCAACAAAAAAAACTATAGCTCTTCATTAATTTCAAATTAGAAAACCACTTTAGCTTTATACAGAATTATTAATTAATTATTTTCAAAAACTTTTAATAAAACTCGAGGCTTGGATATAGTATCTGCTACCATACTCTACTTGCAATAACTATTAATTCAAAAATATCTGCTCCCGGGTAATTCTCGTGGTGCGAAAGTACTAGGAATCATTCCCTTCTATCAATTTCTCAGTGACACAATACCATTATGCTATAAACAATAGGAACTGATAAATTCCTAAACATTCCAGTTGAACTTATGAATTTGTTGATTGGCAGTGCTCATGCCGACAAAGGCGCTCTATGTGGCAAAACACAAATTAAAGTACATTCCATTCCTATTGTGCAATGACTAATTTATGAATCGCACCTGTTCCCTAGGCATTCCCTAGTATTTTACGAAGTTTTAAAGACTAACTTTCTAAACATAATACAGACATTTTTCAGGTTTCTAAACCTAGGTGCGATACTAACGTATCGTTATAATATATATATATATATATATATATATATATATATATATATATATTATAACGATACGTTAGTATCGCACCTAGGTTTAAAAACCTAATATATATATATATATATATATATATATATATATATATATATATATATATATATATGTAAGAAAGATGCTCAGTTGGAAGGTCCCAGAGAATGAAATCCCAAAGAGAGCAGGGGTAAAATGGACGGAGGAGCGGAAGAGGATCCATGGGGACAGGATGAGGGAGGTGTGGATGATTAGAAGGAACAAGACATGAGTCGGAGTGCTTTGCGTGATCCAACAGGGTCTATGCGCAGATAATAATAATATATATATATATATATATATATATATATATATATATATATATATATATATATATATATATATATATATATATATATATATATATATATATATATATATATATATACATAATTTATGTGTTTGTGTGAGTGTGTGTGTGTGTGTGTGTGTGTGTGTGTGTGTGTGTGTGTGTGTGTGTTTTCCCAAACATTTATTTTTGCACTTAATTTTCATAATTTTTTCTACAAGTTACGAACTGTGTAAATTTATTTGTCCCGGGTCTGAGTCCTAATAAGATAGTTTCTGTAATGGAAATTCGTTAATAATTCAATGTTGAGACATCGTTCTTGTAGTCAAGAAATGTCCATTGACCGTAAGAAGTGTGTTCAGTGGTTTCTTCTTGTAGCAAATAAATCATTGCAGTGTTCTTGTTCCGGGAACATGTAACTAGGATCACGTATTCAAGCCAACAGTTGCACGTAGTTACGTTCTGATGTCACAGTGATTTAACATAATAAAATGTTTTAAACCTTTTTATGTAGATGAAAATTATTAATAGTACTATTTTTTTTGTTGAATATAACAATAAAAATTCTAAAACTGTTCTATGGACTTTTTAAATTGATTGTTCCAAAATTTACGAACGAAATACTTACGTGAAATTTAAACGTGGGAAGCAGCAGTCAACATTGAATAACATCACGTGAATAAACATTATGATACAACAACAATCAAACTGGGTAAACAAATGATCTTGGCACTATCATAAAAGTTTATGTATTAGCTCGCAAAACCATAAAACAAGCACATTTAAAACTATCAGACATTTAGAATGAAGTATCGTAATAGCCTACTTTCTAAAAGTCAGCTTTCGCTGTCATAATCATGTATAAGCAGCTCTGAAATTAGCATTTTGAACTATAAAATTTTATTGAAAATACGAAAATGAGACAAATATGAGGAAGAAAATATTTTAAATATCGAATCTGCCGCTGTGTAACTAATTCAAACATATCGAATTCAATTTTCTAGCCAAGTTTGAATCGAATCAGACTTAAATGTCGAACACACGCACACCAACGCACATGTTTAACATACGAAAAGCAATGTTTGAATTTCTTTCTTTTTCTTTTTTTTTTATTTTAAGGCGAAAAGCTCATTGAGGCTATTATCGCCTCCCTAAATGTAAGTGTGAGTGTAAAGAGTTAAAGTCGTAAGTATAGTGTTGTAAGTGTGTTAGACTCGGGTACCGCGAGGGACGTCTAAATCCTCTCAATAGGTGCAGCTAGTCTGCACTCCCCTGTGGGATGAATTTATTTCTTATGCATCGACATATTCATATACGTTTACAGCAAATTAAGTTATTAGAAGAATTTTTTAAATTTTTCATTAAATGTTTAAAAATAAAAAGTTATAATTTATTATTAATAATGAATGACTAAATAATTAGCTATATTAAATATACTGAATGTATATTTTTACGAATTAAAAAAAAGGAAAACTATTTACAAAAATTCTGTGCACTGTATTAAAAGTAGTCTACATTTTATTTTATGTTGCTTTACTCCCACTTCTATCTTCGTAAATGAATCATTAAACTGTAAATGCAAATATATATTGGATGGGTAGTGTTTAAGTTAATCATAATTTACCTGAAATGAGCTACCTAAGTGTGTTACAAATTATGCATAAGCAATTAATTTTTGTACAATTATTGTCGGCTTTAGACTCTAGATACAAGACTGGTTCTCTATTTTGTGTGTGCTAAAATCACCACAGCATGTCTTTTTGAAACGGTGACAACGCATCCAATAACTTTTGTGGTTTTCACTAAGTATAAATTTCGTTTTGGAATTTCGGAAAAATCGAAAAATTCACAAAAGAAAGTCGATTGCAGACTGAGCAAGAAATAGGCTATTGGGGAAACATTATTTTAAGTTTTCTTAAACATGGAACATCAATCCAATGTTAACAAATACAGCCGAACACACATTTTGAAATTCATATTTAACCAATACTAATTAAAATTGTTTAAAACAATTATGTGTTAAAAAAAATCGTGAAATATTCAGAACTTGGGCCTATAGGCTATATTTTGTAAGACATTTTCAAGAAGTTCGCTGAACAGATTAAAAAAACACAGAACATTTTTCTGCAGTCCTAAAGGAAACCATTTCAGTAAAACTGATAAGAAAATTTGTTTACAGAAATAAAAAAAACTGATTTTTTGAGAAATACTTCATTCATCGTATTTCGCCAAAAAAATCGGCATTTTCCGTAGAAATACCAAATTATAAATATGTTAATTCCTAAACCAGTTTTGTTAATTAGTATTTAGGCCTAAACAATATTTAATTTAAGTTTAAAATCTTTTAAGCAATATGTTCTATTAGCATTACCTGTCGCGGCTTCGCCCACGAAACTTAAACTGTTTCAGTAATGTAACAATTTAGAAACATAAAAAAATATATTAATAAAAGCGTGATCATCTAAACTCGTGATTATTTTACAGTGAATATGAAAAAAATATTATACCCTGAATATGTTGTTTTATTGTCTTCAAACGTGTTCCATTCGAATTTAAGAAAATCTGATCAAGAATATTTTTGTCCAATACAAACATTTATACCTATTCTATATTTTTGTCCTTTTAGGGGATGAATTCGTGGGAAAATACTGAATTGCGTGTATCATAACTTTTAAGAAAATTTGATAAAACATATTTTTCT